>BSBK01001452.1:257500-347500 GCA_027943335.1 Chamaecyparis obtusa
TTATTTTAGCACTTTTGCCTGAAATGGCGCATTTGAACTATTAATTAGCGCGTTTAAACTTTTAAACAACGCGTTTGTGTTTTAGCACTTTTAAAGCCTGAAATAGCATTTTCACCCTTTTAGGATAGATTTTAAATTGCCTTAGTTAGCTTTCAACTTGTTCAATGTCATCGATCAATTGATTGGTTAAGGTAACGAACTTGATGTTATAGCGAGTCGTAAGATGTCAGTATGAGTCAGTCATAATTTTAATGTTGGATCGTCAATCTAGATTTAGATGATGGGTGATGATGAATTTTCCATTCTATCTTAATAGAAACATGAAAATTGATTGTGGTTTGATATTTTGTAAATGTTTGATTGACTTAGGATAATCCAAGTGATAATTGATTTCAAAATGGATGTGATTGAACTTACTTTTTGTAGGCAGTGCTTAAGTCACTGGGTGTTTGCGGTTCTTATCCCTTACCTTTTAGTATGATCCAGGACCTCAGTGCGGCTGATCGTAGATATATCACTCTATGTGGTCTTTCTTTCCTTCTTGCTCTTCCTCGATTCCGAGTGAATCAGGGTTTTACCGCTATGGCTGAGTGATGGAACTTAGACCATAATACTTTTCATTTACCGATGGGTGAGATGACGATCACCCCAGAGGATATGTATCACATCCTTCGATTGCTGACCAGAGGATAGTTGATCTACTATGACACTATTTATGATGGGTCTACATGTCGATGGCTTTTTCTGGATCCTACCATTAGAGATGATCATATCCAATGGGCCTAGTTCCTTTCCTTTCCAGTACTTTTAGCAGTTTTAGGTACTTTGATTGGTGGGTTTCTTCTACCTGATAGGCATGGCCATGGTTTCTCATGTGGATGGAGTCCTATCCTTGAGGACTTGATGGCGTATCCTCAGAGATTTGATTGGGGTTCATGCATATTAGCTTAGTTGTATCATGAGCTACATACATTGGTTTACAAATGATGCTCTACGCTTACTATAGGGGCGATCTTGTTACAACTTTGGACTTGGGAGCATATCCCAGTGACACATCCTATTATAGCATGACAATGAGATCTGAGATGGCCATTCACCTAGATGTATGAGGGTATGGTTGTTCAGATCCATATGGGTAAGCTAGATTGTTGGCGTCATGTCATTGATGATGTGGATGTTGTGGTATGGAGGCCATATGTTGGTTGTGAGGCTTGGCCCAAGGATGACTCTGAGTTACCTTATATGTTTTTCCCTTGACGGATGATTGGGCATTCCACTTATATTATTGAGAGATTATACTTTAGGAGAGTACTACGTCAGTATGGTCGCAGACAAGGTATGCCGCAGGGAGTAGTGTTGTATGCTCAAGTGCAGGTAGAGAGATTGTTGTGGGGTCACTATGTAGATTATGACATAATTTTCAAAGAGATTCGAGACCTTGGATATCTACCTTGGTCTATGTGAGAGCATATTATGGATGTTGGTATCACAGATGATTATGCTGAGGGGTTGCATCAATATCCCTTTCCTAGGTTCACAGATCTTGCTGAGAGGATTCCTGGTATTGATGAGTTATCAGATGGTGACATTGGTGATGCAAGAGATGGAAGAGATGATGGTGGTGGGGATGGTGGTAGGGGTAGGATTCAAGCACGACATGGATGACATGGTCATCGAGTAGCTAGAGCAGGTAGAGTACATATCCCAATGATTGTTGTTGCTCCTATTCCTCCTACGGGTGGTCAAGGTAGAGGTGGTGTGGATAGAGTACTTCATCAGGTTGCTAGGGATCTAGTAGTGAGACAGGGTCATCACAGAGAGAGACATCACAAAGAGGTTGAGGCACAGGTGGCACAAGTTGTATTAGATCAGGCACAGGGTCCTCCTGCTCAGTAGGGTATACCAGTAGTTACTCCATAGGCTTCACCTTCTCAGGGACCTGCTTCTACTTTTGCTTCTATTTTGATGCCCTCTTCTTCATCATGTCCATCTTCTTCTAGTTTTATTTCATCATTGTTTGTTCCATCTTCTTCGATGCCTTCTTCATCCATGCCTCCACCATAGGGTCCTACCCTAGCTTGAGAATTAGATGTTATATCTCTTCAGACTTAGATGTCAGCGATGCAATAGTAGGTTACTCAGTTGAGTTCAATGATGTAGACCTTCTTTGTAGTGATGAGTCAGTAGGGATTACAGGTGAGCTCAAGTTATCCCCAGATAGTGCTCCTGGTCCTGATGGTATAGATGGTGCTGGTGGTTCAGCCAATTGATATATTTCCATTGCTTTGTACTTTGATGATATATGTTTTCACTCTCTTATTGATGTCGAGACATTAGACTCTTATTGTATCATTTGATTTGATCTATATTGTTGATGTTGATACTGATACTTTGATAGACATTGATTATCTAGATATTGCATTTATGATCACTTTGATGGATTTTGATATGTTGTTTACTTCATGATGATGTTATAGACTTTGATACTCATTCTGATAGCTTTCACTATATATGATGTCATGATGTGTTGGATCTCCTTTTCAGGTGTTTTAACATGATATGTAGATCTAGATGGTTCTATCTCCTATATGATTTGTTTTATGTTTTTCAGAATGTAGTTTTTGATATGTATGCATATGTTCTATTGATGCTTAAATGGTTGTCTTATGTATGACATAGAATAGATGGATGAATGTGATGATGTGAATTCTAATGATTAATGCTTTTCTTTTATGGATGTAATGATATATAGATGGATTAGATGGTTGTAATATATATGAATGCTATGTGATATGGATACTTAATGGTTAATAATCCTAGATGCTTACATGATATAAATGATGATGCAATGCATTGCTTTTGTTGAATGAATTTATATGTAATGACTTAAATGCTATGCACCTAATGATGATTATGATGTTCTATTTGAAATGCAATGATGCAATGGGTATAATGATGTAATGATTATGATTTTAATGAAATGCAATGATAAATGCACTTAATGGATGTAAAATGAATGATTTGAATATGAATGCATCTTGATGGAATGGTGAAAGAATCTAAATGATGCAATCTAACATAGTTAATGAATTTAAGGTGATGCATGCAACCTAAGGCATGCAAGATAAAGTGAATCTACTGCAAATGCTTTCGATGATTTAATGCAATGGGATGCAATGGTGATAAATGATCCTATCAAATGCAAGTGAACTAATGAAATGTGCTCTATTTTTTATTTTTGATTTCCAACACACTCTGCTACATATAGTTTTTGATGATCCTTTGATTCTTTGATTTGACCACACCCCCTTTTGTTTTGTCAATCTTCTCTCTTGCAATTATAAACTAAGAAAGGCAAAATACATTAAATGCATTTAATCTAAGATGTATGCAACTATCATTATTCAAAAATTTGGAGCTTATAATCATGATTGAGCAGTTTTGGAATTCCGCTTTTTAGTACAACCATCACTGGTTCAACCATGATGATATGAATACTTTTTGTACCTCTTGTTTTTCTTTCCCATCTCTTATCTGGTATGACTATCACTAATTGAAACCAATCATGAGAGTGTGAATACCGATTTTTTTGGATTCTATGTTGCAAGTGGATTTTGGTATTATGATATTGAAGATCAAAATATCCAAGGTATCCTTTTGCGTAAACAAACAAAGATCTCAGTTTTATCCTATGTACAAGTCCTCGATGATTCTTTGATGATCACTTCCTTAGACCAATAATACATGATTTAACACTTTGATCTTAATACAGTCCTTCACAAATCAACTAAAATATCATACTTTCATCATAGCTTATCTTGTTTAAAAACTTTCATCAATTTGCTAGAAAGATATGATTTCATCAATCAAGTCAACACTTAGAAAAAAAAATTGCAATGTTTTTCAAGTCCATATTTCAAGTTTTGTTCCATCCATTTCATACTATTAATCCTGATAAAGATAAGGTCATGTAAGATCTCGGATCAAATTTTGCGTTGGGTTCAAATTGAATTGGGATTGAAGATTTGATTGAAGTGTTTCCACTTGTGCTTTTGACTTGATTTGCTGATTGATTGAAGTTTGCTTTGATGAATCCTTCCTCTTTTCAAGTAGATTTCCCCCAGCTTGATATGATTTCAGAGTTGGACTTAGGACAATTTGCAGATTAGGTGACCAAAATCTCTAGGTACTTGCAAATGCAACTGTGGGGTTTTATTATGCAATATATACAAATGCTGGTGAATGCAATATTTACAAGGTGACCTTCTAGGTATGAAACTGACTTGGACTTTCAATGACATCTTTTTACCAAATTTTCACCAATTGAATGGATCTTGCTTTGTTTTTCTATTTTAAAGCTTTTTCTCTTTTTTTTGCTATCAAGGTGCCTATTTTCTAGGTTTTCACCAAGATACTTTTTCTCTTTTTCAATTTTTTTTTGTATTTTTCTTCTTTTTTTTTTCAATTTTTTTTATCATCAAGGTGCTTATTTGATAGGTTTTCACCAAGACAACATATTTTGAGGATCATATATGAATGTTTCTGGCTTTCTTCATGCTCAATTTTCCACTATTTTTATCTTTTCTACTTTTCCAATTTGTTTGCTCTTTTCTATTTTTCAATATTTTAGTATTTTTGAGATCTCTTTTGGCTATATACAATAAATATAATGCTCACCATCTGATTTTCTGATACTCTTTATACTCTTTCATCTATCTCATGTATAGAACCTCTTTAAGTGAATGCTATTGATAGGTTCTTGTAGCTCTTCTCCATCACAATCCGCTAACTTATAGGTGCTAGTGCCAAAAGACGAAGTGATAAAAAAATGTCCTAACCAATTTGCTTCCCATTTTCCTTTCTTTTCCCTTTCTGCTTGGTTCTTGGGATTCTCTCACAAAACTAGGTCACCTATTTGAAATGTTCTTAACTTAATGTGTTTGTTATAAGTCCTTGACATTCTGTTTTGATATACTCTTAAGTGATCAAATGATTGTTGTTGTTTCTCATCTAGCAGTTCTAACTCATGCAACCTAGAAACTCTATAATCTTCCTCACTTATCAAACCATGAAGAGATATCCTTAAGGATGGAAGTTCTACCTCCAAAGGTAGAACTGCTTCTATTCCAAAGACTAAGGAAAAAGGCGTAGCTCCTATATGCGTTCTAATGCTTTTTCTATAAGCCCATAAGGTCATGTTTATTTTTACATGCCAATCTCTTCCTGAATTGTCCACCATTCTCTTCAATATCTTCAAGATGTTTTTATTTGTTGCTTCAGCTTGTCCATTACCTTGGGGATAATAGATTGAAGAGGAATGATGTATCATGTGAAAATTTGTACACAACTCTTTTAGATCCTTATTTTTAAAGTGTTTTGCATTATCTATGATGATGGCATGAGGTATGCCATATCTACAAATTATGTGATTCAGAATGAACAAGGATATTTGTTTGCCTATTGCAGTTGACAAGGGTACAACTTCCACCCATTTAGTGAAATATTCTGTAGCAGTGATGATAAACTTATGACCATTGGAAGATGGTGGATGAATCATCCCTATTAAGTCTAATCCCCATTGATAAAACAACCAAGGTGTTGTCATCGGATGAAGCTCTTGGGCTGGTACATGGATCAATTTTCCATGAAATTGACACTTTTGACAAGTTTTAGCAAATTGACAAGCATCTTTCTCCATCATAGGCCAAAAATATCCTATCCTAAGAAGTTTCTTAGCTAGGGTTAATCCATTTGAATGTGACCCACAGATCCCCTCGTGGATTTCTCGCAAGGCTACATTTGAATCCTCTTTCTCTAAACATCTAAGAAGCATTCCATCGAGACTCTTACGATACAATGTTTCAGATATTAAGGTATATCGAGCGGCTTGGCAGATGAAACTTTTCTTTTGGTTCCTGGTTTGGTCCATGGGTAAGATTTGGTCTTTGAGGTAAGTGTAAATGGCTCCATACCAAGGTGATTCTTGTCTAGTTAACAAGCAAATAGTATGAGGATGGGTTGGGTCAAATGCCGGTTGTTCCACTTCTTCTACTAGGAATTCATATCCAGTGCTTTGATTTGGTAGTTGTAGAAGTGAGACCAAAGTTTCCATTGCATTTGCTACTCTATTCTTTTCTCTAGGCACTTTCTCAAATGTAATAAGAGTGAAGTATTTCTTAAGGTCTTCCACCATGTTCTTTTAAAGCACCAACTTGTCATCTTTGGTCTGATATTCATCATTAATTTGATTAATGACTAGTTGGGAGTCTCCATAAACCTTCAGTTCTATTACCTTCCATTCCAATGCCAACTTGATTCCAATGACCAAGGCTTCATATTTTGCTATGTTATTGGTACATGGAAATAGCAATTTATAGGATTTCAGAATTGTAGACCCTTGAGGAGTTATCAATAGTATGCCTGCTCTCGATCCATGTTGGGTGTATGAACCATCAAAGTATAGTTGCCATATTTTTTCCTCTATATCCACAATCTCATAATCTGGAAATTCTACTTGAATCAAATGATCATCTTGTAGCGGTGATTCTGCTAGTTGGTCAGCAATGACTTTCCCTTTGATTGATTTACGGTCTAAATATTCAATGTCAAATTCACTCAACACCATCACCCATTTGGCTAGCCTTCCATTTAATGTTGTTTTGCTTAGTAGATATTTCAAAGGATCAATCTTAGCAATGAGTCTTATCTTATGAGCTAGCATATAGTGATGTAGTTTTTGTGAAGCAAAAACCATAGCCAAGCATGCCCTTTCGATGAAAGTGTAGTTTAACTCATATTTGACTAGAGTTCTACTTATGTAATATATTGCTTTTTCCTTGCCTGATTCATCTTCTTGTGCCAAAAGTGCCCCCAATGAGTGCTTAGTTGCTGAAATATATAAGATCAAGGGTTTTCCTCTTATTGGTGGCATCAAAATTGGAGGATTCATGAGGTACTTTTTAAACATGTTGAACGCTTCTTCACACCTCTCGTCCCATTTGAAAATTGTATCTTTATGGAGAAGTTGGGTGAAATTGTGACATTTTTCTGCCAATTGGGATATAAACCTCCTGATGGATTGAATTCTTCCTTGTAGTGACCTCATTTGGCTTATGCTTCAAGGTGCTTCCATCTCCATGATGGATTTTACTTTAGTGGGATCTACTTCTATTCCTTTTGCTAATACAATGTAGCCTAGTAGTTTGCCTGATTGGACATCAAATGCACATTTTTTTGGATTGAGCCTCACTTTGAATTGTTCTAGCCTGAAAAAGATTTTCTCTAGAATTGGTAAATGTTCCTCTCTTGAATGATATTTTTCTAATATGTCATCAACATAGTCCTCCATGAACTTATGCATCATGTCATGAAATATAGTGGTCATTGCTTGTTGGTAGGTCGCTCCGACATTCTTCAAACCAAAAGGCATGCCATTCTAGCAAAAAGTTCCCCATGCACACGTGAATGCTATTTTATCTTGGTCCTCAAGTGCTATCTTTATTTGGTTATATCCACTGAATCCATCCATGAGTGAGAACATAGAATGTCCTATTGTTAGGTCCACAGTGGCGTCTACACTTGGAAGAGGAAAATTATCCTTAGGACACACCAAGTTTAAGTCTCTGAAATCTGTGCAAATCATGATGGACTTATTTTCTTTTGATACTGGCACTATATTTGAAATCCATTGTGCATAATCAATGGCCCTTATAAATCCCACTTTTAGCAATTTTTCCAATTCCACTTTTACTAGCAAGGCTATATGCAGGTGCATCTTTCTGAGCTTTTGTTTGACCAGTTTGGCTCCTTCTTTGATGTTCAAATGGTGCATAATAAGGTTTAGGTCTAAGCCTAGCATATCATCATATGACCATGTGAAGTTAACTTGTTTTTCCTTAAAGAATTTAATGAATTCTTTTCTTTCTTCGCTAGATAATGATATCGCTAGATGTATGATCTTTGGCTCGATTTCTGACCCAATGTTTATCTTTTCTGTAGGCTCGATCAAAATTGGAGATCTCTCTTCATAAAATTTAGGTAAAGCATCGAAACTTCCTTCCTTAGGTGCCTCAATTGGTTTTTCACCTTTGGAAACATCCTTTATTTCTTTTTCTTTTAAATCTAATTTTGCCACAACGTGGTTTTCAACACTAGATTCTTTTCCTTTTTTACTTTTTTTGTTTTTTTTCTCTTTTAGGTGAATTGAAAGTTTGGATACTCCCCTTTATCATTTCTTCCTGATATTCCATAAAAGAAAAAGGTTCAACTGCATTAAGGTATTGGGACACCACGTTGTCATTCAAAAAGGTTGGGAGGGTGGTTGGCTCAATGGAGTCTCATTCAATTAATTTCGGGTACATGAGAGTTAAAGGATCAATGATTTGGTTTGGTTCAATGGGATCTAGGGATAAGACCTTGTTTGATGGTTCATACATTGTATCATTCAAGTCTATGACATGTGCCTCTTCTAAATGTTCCAAAGAAGTAGGATCAAATTCTTCCTCACTAGACTCCTCTAAGGTTTCCGTTGGATAAAAGTTGTGTGGATTAAACCTAACATTTGATTCCTCCATAGTAGGTCTCCATGAAGGTACATAAGGTTCACCTACTCATTGATTTCTTGTAATCTCTTGAATTTGAAGGTTCTCTAAAATCACTTGATTCGAACTAGATGCTTGACTTGGACTTGATTCTGCTATTTGTCCTTTGTCTTTGCTAGAAGTGTATGTATGAATCACATCTATCACCTTATCATGGCATGAATCACTTGACAATTAGTTCCATTCCCATTGATTATAATCTTCATCACTATGGGATTCTAATTGCAATATTTGATCATAGAGTTTAGGATAGTGTTTTTGAGTGTACCCTTGTTCAAGAAACCCTAATCCTATTTTCTCCTTGCTATATCGCCATGTCATTTCTATAGGTTCAATGAGTCCTTCATTCTTCATGCCCAAAGGTCCTTGTCCTTTGTACCCCATCTTTTGCATGATTTGAAATCCTTTCCCATATTGATGTGTGGGAATGCTGATATTTTGGATGTGTTTGACATGTGCACTTGTTTCTTCATCCTTGTAATGCCAATTTAGGATCTTTTTATCATCCTCGTCCATGGATGATGAAGTGCTAGCCCTCACAAAATGATCATTATATTTATGGGGTATATTAGGTGGTCTCCCATAGGACTTCGGTGATAAGGGCAAGTCCATCATGGATAGGGAGTATTCACCTACTCCTTTTTTCTTGATTTTACATTTCTCATCAAAATTATTCATCATTTGGTCCATTTTATGATAGTGGGCCTCCTTGGTGTATACTTGGATTGATTTAGTTAGATCTTCTTTCAGTTTTTCAATAATATTATCCTCACTAACCTTCTCCTTTCCCTTAGTCGATGTAGCTAGGTTAGTGAGTTTTGGTATGTCTTCAATAACAACTTCCTTTTCTATCTTTTCTTTTTACTTCAATAATGGGATGTCTTTAGAACTTTTCCCTTGCTCCATTTGATTAGGTATAGACCCCTCTCCATTGTGTGGAACTAGAGAGTCATTGATAGGCTTGATGTTGTTACAATATTGGAAGGGATTTGAGTCTCCATTTACCATTATTTCTTGCCCTAGATAGGGAAACTTCAAACATTGGTGGTAAGTTGAAGGAATGGCCTACATTTCATGGGTCCATGGCCTCCCTAACAAGATATTGTAGGTCAACTTTAAATCTAACACTTGGAAAATTGTTTCCTTTTGTATAGGACCAACTCTTATGGGAAGTATAATGACTCCTTTTGATGCTCATTCTTTGTCATCGTAAGCTTTGATTGTTATTTTTTTCTTTGAATCAATAGCCTCCTCTAAAAATCCTAGGGCTTTGACCAAGTTTAGGGTACATATGTTTAAACCGGCTCCTCCATCAATAAGCACTCTTTTCACTTGATGCTTGTGAATAAGAACCTCTATGTACAAAGGTAAATTCTATGGATGGTTCAATGAAATGTCATCTTTCTCTAAAAATGATAACCAATGAGGAGCGATGAGATGTCCCACCATATTTTGGAACTTGTTCGCATCTAGGTTTAGTGACACACTGGTTTCCACTAAAGCTTTTTCTAGAATTTCCTTGTGCATAGGTGATAACTTGAGAAACTCTATGATTTAAATTTGAGTGGGATTCCTTTGTAATTGATCCACCAAGTTATATTGCTTTGATGATGAAGGTGTGTTTTGGTTGGGTAGAACAATCCTTAGAGCATTTCTGGGTAGAATGATTTTGGAAGCTTGCCCCCTAGTGACAACGTTAGATGATGATTCTTTTAATTTCTCCTTTAACATGATAACATTTATGGCATTATCTTATTCGCTTAGAGTATTGATTATGTTATTGTAAGTGTGAGAAAAGTTCACCTTCTCATTACCTTTTTTTTTACTTTGGTTATTATTAGATGATTCACCCTTTTCATGGTTTATAAATGGGTTCTTGAAGGCCATATGATCCTCATTGTTTTGAGGTCCTTCAATTTTGATAGTTCCATCATCTATTAGGTCTTGCAGTAAATGTTTAAACCTCATGCATTTGTTGGTTTTATGACCTCTATTTCGATGATACTCACAATGGTGAGAATCATTCCACCAATTAGGTTTTGAGGTTCATAATCTCTCAAATTAGGTAATGTAATGATCTTGTTAGCAACCAAGGTCCTTAATGCATTCTCCAAGGGTTCACCTAGAAAGGTGAATTTTCTCTTGTTATAAGTGGAGAAAAAGGGTTTGGGCTTATTCCCATTAGCATTATTATAAGGATTATTATTGGCATTGTTGTTTGGATTGTTGGATTTTTTGTTGGAATTAAATGGAGCCTTTTTTGATTGATTAACATTATATGAAGAATTGGCTCCACTTGATAAGGTGAAAGGGGTGGCCTTCAAATTGTTGGCCTCTACGAATCCATCATTCACAAGATTTTTATTATTATTTTTCAACCATAACTTAGGCTTATCATTGTGATTATTGGTTCCCCTATTGTTAGTATAATTAGATGCATATTTATTGTTGTTGGTATTGGTATTAGACTTATTATCTTTGAATAATTTTATCTCTCCTCTCTTCACCAATACGTCTTCAATTTTGATCCCATTTTCTATAAGTTTTTCAAATGTTGGGGGACATTGAAGTTGTAATCGATAATTCATATCCATGGTCAAATTGTTTGTAAAAATTTCCATCTTCTCCTTCTCGGGGATACTTCGTGGATACCTTGTGAACATGGTCCTCCACCTTTGTAGGAATTCTAAGAAGGATTCACCATCTTTTTGTTTGGTATCACACAATTTGAGCATCGTGATTTTATGCTCAATATTATAAGAGTAGTGGGTCACAAACTTGGATGCTAATTCCTCAAAAGTATTTAATCCTTGTGGGAGTTTAGAGAACCATTCCATGGTGGGACCTCCCAAGCTCCCAGGAAAAAGTCTCATTAGGTACGTAGTGTTGTGCATGAACTCAATGCTTAAGGCACAAAACTCCCTTAAATGATCCTGTGGGTCTATTTTACCCATGTACTTATCATATTTAGGAAAAATGGTATTGAAGGGAAAAGGTGTCATGACCAAGCTTTTGTCGAATGGGAAAGGACACAAAGCTTCAATAGAAAAGGGCTTAGGTTCGGCTACCTTTTTCATTAAATCTATTTGTTCTTGGAATGTTTTTAATTTTTTGGTCATAGCATTCATGGGGTTATCTTCCTCTTGATTCTTCTTAAGCTTCTCTATATCATAGTCATGTGGAAGCTTTACCCCCGCTTGGGCTAAGTTTAGGAAAATTTTCTCCTTATCCCTATCTATCAATTTCTCCATGACTTCTAGGAAATCGTCATCTTGGGATGCTCTCTCAACTCTTTCTTCAAGTGTTTCTTTAGGAGCTTGATTGGCGTTATTAGTGTTATCATTTTTTCCTCTATGTTGATGATCATAAAATGCAAAATTTCGATCCATATTGTTAAGTCTTTCTTCAAAAAGGTTTGGGAGACTATCCCCTTGATTGTGATTATTGAAAAGGCTTTGGTATTCAAATTCAGGAACTCTTATAGCTACGCAAGTGCTATCTCCATGTAAAGACACTTTGAACTTATGTGAGCATGCGGAAACCAACATCCAACAAGGTTTACTTTGGAATTGATCTTTTGATTTGGTAATTATTGTTTTTAAATGAAGAGATTAATAATATAAGATTGATATTTGGATGAATATCTCTCACTTGTCTTATGTTTTGTCAAACACACAATCACAAATACACTTGTCTCTTTTTAACCCTTAACACAAAATGTTTGATTTTGAAAGAACATTATCACGAGTTTTGCACCAAAGACACTTCAAGCAATATACCTAGCTCAAGATTGGTTCGTAAACATGGCTCTATTAGGTATTCTTTACTAAGTTAACAAGGTTTTAATCAATATTCCATTCAAAATAGATATTAAAATTTCATCCTCCAAGTATATTAAGAGGCTTCCCACCACCGGAATATCAGAGTTTTGCGCAATCTGTGAGGACTACTCGAGGAAGTTCAAAAATTTAGTATCCTTTTTCCACACACCCCATTAAGGATGTATGTATTTTGTTTTATAGTGGGTTGGATTCTCACAAAAAAAGAAAATGTATCCCACTTTGGGTTGTCCCTCTCACCGGCCCTCTTAAGGCAAATCTTGGGAGGCGAACCCAACTAAAGATCTAGCATGTTCATGGAAAGCAAGGAAATAGAGTTAAGAGATAGTTTTTGGGAATTTGATTCACCAAAAGGTGAAGAGCATATCCCTAACTCTTTCTTAATTTCCCAAACACAATAAACAATGTTAAATTACCAACCCACTAACTAGAGAGAATTGAGTATTGCTACTATTTTCTACAAACAAGGGGTTTTTCGATTTTATGTGCTTGATTTCCTCAACCTTTCTTCTTAATTAAAGAGTTTAACATTTTTGGCATTTTGATTCACTAAAAGAAGTGAAGAGCATAGGCCTAATGCTAAAATTTCCAAACAAAGATAGGTTGTTCTTAATTACTAGATTTTTGAAAGCACCAAAGCCACAATTTAAGTACAAAATTTGACAAAGTTTTAAGGCTTACCTTTTTCCTTGTAGCTAGAAAAGGCTAGGGGCATTTTTGAGTTATTTTCATGTTTTAATGCTTACCTTAGCAATCGTTCCTTTCCAATGTGCTTTCCCTCCAACAAGTTAGTCAACCAAACCAGCCAAAGTGAAGGAAACAAAGATAAAATTGAAGAAACAAAGACAAAACTGAATTTTAAGCCTTATTTGCAAATTTTAAGAAAAAAACTTGATTTAAGCTGAAAATATCCAATTTAATGAAACAAATTTTGTCTTGTATGCTTCTAAAACTTTGATGTAATGATCATATACCTGAGCCTCTTGCTGCGAATTCTCCAAGACAAGTTTAATATGAGCATTGTTCTCCTCCTTGATTTTCCTTGTTAAAGCTTTGCCTTCTTGATTAAATCTACTCTCTGGCTTTTTTTCTTTTCTATGATTAGTCATCTTGTAGAGTCATAAAATTTATTTTTTGACAGTCAGAATATAAAAATTTGCAGTTTATGTAAAAGCGCTGCAGAAATGATTGAAAGCGCTATTTAACTATTTAAAAGCACTGCATATCAGCTCAAACGCACTATTTAAACTTTTAAAAGTGTAGAAACAGATAGTAAAAGTGCTAAACAATTAAACAAAGGCTTCTAAAAGTAAGTAAAAGCACTGGATGAATATGCATAAGAACTCGGTAGTTAGGGAATAAGCGTTGTTAGAATTTAACATAGAAATTAAAAGGAATCAAAAGTGCTATTTGATTGTACAAAGGCACACAAATTTATCATGGAAGTGCTAAAACGGTGCTTAGAAGCATTGTTTAACTGCTCAAAAGCATCGTTTGAAGTCTCAAAAGTGTTGTTTCACTGCAAAACCGAGAGTTAAACATGCAAAAATTTGAACAAAAAAGAAGATTACGAGATTTTTGAAAAGTGAAGTTTACTGCCCCACGGTGGGCGCCATTTTGTGTACGAGATTTTATACCTTCATAGAATTAGTATTGAACAATAAATGAAATAGAAACTAAATAACCACAATATAGCAATCTATTTAGCAAATGAATGAACAATTAAGCATCCTATTGCTCTCTAACTAAGAGTGTTAATGTGAAGCTCTCAGCAAGCCTCCATTAATGATAGTCCTAGAATGAGAAATGATATGATAAACAAGATAAATTGATTAATTCCAAATGAAATACAACTAATTAGCCTTAATTTTCATTTCTAGATATAAAATGCAAGAGGTTTGATGCTATTCTCATATTTGTGGACTGTTTTATGAGTGATTTTGCCTTGCTTATATAGGATTTGGCAAGGGTAGGGGGTGTAGTTGTGTTGATCATGATTAAGCTTGAGTTGAGTCTTTGGTTCCACCCTTTGAAGACAATTTAAATATTATGTCCTCAAAGCTTGGGACAAGTAGACAATATGAGTGGACAAGATGCTCTTTCAATTTGAGTGATTGAGATTCATTTTGGCTTGATCCATGTGAGTTCATTTCCTTAAATCTCATTGGTTGATTGATTTTACTCCCTTTTGGTAGTTGAGAGAAATTAAGATTTAATCAATTGATTTTAATTCATTTATTTAGCCAAGTGTACCCCTTGAATGGGTTGATTTGATTTAATTCAAATTATACAATTAATAAGATTAATCGCACATTGATTTAATTTCACTTGATTTAAGTGCTTTTAATTAGTCTTTTGGATTTAGATTTTGAATTATATTGAATTAAGACTTGATTTTAATTTTGATTGGCCAAATGCTTATTTTGATTCAATTGCTTTGATTTTGCCTTGATTAATCACATGAATGATCATGTCCACTTTTTGGTGATTACAGCTACCAACAAGTATAATGCTTGCTCTCAAGCATTACATTTCTTGGCAACTATTCTGAATTCTCCAACCTCTCTCTTGCCTCTTTGTTTATTCTTGAAAGTATAGTAAAATCCTTTGGTTTTCTCCTAGTAGTCCATTCGATGGTCTTCTTGCAGCTGGTCCAATTTTATAGTGTTGATGTCATATAATGGCCACAGGAGCATCGGTGGCTGAAAGGTTAGAGGACACCAAAGCTCTATCTTGATCTATCTCCCTATTTGCATGTACTTCATTTCTCTTCTTACTGCTGCCTCAAAATTAATTGGACTGTGTGGTTCAGATTTCTTGAAAATCTCAGGCAATCTATTCCATATACTCCTCACTCCAGTTAGGGCTCTTTGGAATGTAAAATAAGGTGATCTCTAATATTCTCTGTAGACTTTATCTATGATATCAAAGATCTTGTCTTTGGTTTTAGGTTTTGTCTTTCCATAAGTGAGTGTTAACCAATCTCTTAAGAGAACATCTGGCTTACTCGATTCAGCTCTTAAAGGTAAAGGCTCTGATTTTTCCTGGTCTCTATAATTATCCAATTGTCTATCATAGTTGGCTTCATTTTGCATCCAAGACATTAATTCTTTCAAATGTACATCCCCTATGTAAAGCAAGGGATTCCAGTTAGTTTCATTTGGAATAATAAAATTATGAAGATACAATTCACAAAGAAAATTTTGTTGCCAAACAGGAAGTGTCTGATATAAACCATAAAAATCTTCAGTTGTTCTAAACTCAGAATCCTTATTCTGGATAGTAATCATTGACTCGAACATAAGGAACTACTCTTTTTAAAAAATAGCATAAACCCTTGGGGGAGGCCTACAAGCTATGATTTGGTTAGCCAATTTTAAAGCGTGATCTATTTTCTATTTTTGTTTCTCTATTTGTTCCTTTAGGTGCTCAATTTATTCTTTCTGCTCATCAATTTCCTTTTTCATCTTTTTCTTCTCCTCTCCCCACATAGTGTTCTTGAAGAGAAACTGGGTGTATAAGCTAAAGAGAATGGATTACAAAGTAGGCAGGCCAGGCTCCTCTGATTGAGTTCTCTATCATCTCTCTACAATGCGAGCCTATTTTAGATAATTTGTGTACCAAGTCATTCTGAAAGGCACTATGGAAATGTGGGTACAGGAATAGACTGCTGACTAAGGCAACTAAAGGCCCTCATGATAGTCCTCTTGAATTGTTTGTGTGCTTTCCTCAGGCCTACTTTTTTGTGAGGGAGACTCATTAGGAGATGGATCACTTACATTCTGTGGAGGATCTAGAAAAGTTGGTTGAATTGGAGAATCAACTATGACATAGTCAACATGAGAATCTATAATAGGTGTCTCAGATTAAACATCTTGACTTACTTAGGTAACCTGAGGAACTTGTCCCCTCATCCTAGAAATTCTTCTCAAAGGGGTTTCTTTTTCTTCCACCATTTTATTTTTACCAACTTTCCTTGGTCTCTCTGCTACAGGAGTAGTTGTTGCAAGAGCCGATTTCCTCTTTCTACTTTTTGAGACCGTAGGGTTTTGGGGTTCTATTTCAGGAATTGAAGTTCCTTCATCAGCCTTTTGTTTCCCTTTTCTTTGAGATGAGGTAGGTACATTATTGCTCAGGATAGGAGAAGGTTCCTTTTCTTTGATATTCTTAGACTCTCTTTCTTGGGGTATTTCAATTGGTTCAGGGGGTATTTCATTCTCAGGAACTGGCTTCTCAACAGGTTCATTCTGGGGTTGCAAGGTTTTGACCCTAACAAATTCTTTCCATTCCAGAGGAGAGATGTCTCTAAGAGATCTTTCAACTAGAAGTTTGACTAGGGAAGGATGTGAAATAGAATTTTTTTTACCCTTTTGAGTTTCCTTAGCACTTATACTTAGCATGTTATACAGAAAATTTGGAACATTCACTTGAAGATCTAAGTAATTTGAAATGATGCGCATGTAAATGGGAAAATCTCCCTTCACATGTGAAATACCTTATAATGTGTGTAGCCAACTTGTTATATGGAACAAGTAGTGACATTCTCTTGCATCATTGTTTATTTACTTCTAGCGGAGGGTCAGAAGGTTGGGTGAATTGATCTCACGTTGACCTAGCATCATGCTCATTGGGGTAATGCTCCCCAACTACTGGCAAGCCTGTCACCTCTATAATACATTCCTCTATTGCTAAAACAATCACTCCCCAGACATTTGCTTCCCCTTCTTTGAATGTGTTCATGAACTCAGCTGTCACATCCTCATCAAACTCTATTAATTTCAAGAAATAGCCAAGCCATCTGCAGGCATGAAAGCTATAGACAACTTCTGCATCAGTTAATAAAATGGTATGAACCACAGGTTCATGCCGCATCTGCTGACCTCCCATCATGCAAAATTATTTCTTCAAAATTATTTCTTAGTCTATCAATTCACAACTTATGTTTTCTTTGAAACCCCAAATTTCCTAAATTCCTTTGAAATTCCCTTCAATTTGGCACCTAATTGCACTTCAACTTCATCTCCCTCCAATCTCCATGTCATACTATTTTTTAAAACTGGGCAATATGAATGATAATGACACTTTACGACAGGGAATTATGTTTTTAAGTTCAATTAACTCTCACACAAGTTTGATTATGTCATCTAGGGTTATGTCAATTAGGAATCAAGAATAATATGGGAATTTAGGTACAATACTTTGTGCAAACATTGCAAGGACTTAATGACACAACACTTAAGTATAGATTTAGCTAACATGTAATCTAAGTTGAAATGATAGGTACAAAAAATAGTGACTTGGAAATTAATACACTTTTCTCCCCCGTATGAAAGAATGACAAGTGTCTACACTTTTCATCCTTCACATGGGATAGAAAACTGGTGTAATGCCATAATATATAGATATATGTAGTATTAGATATAATTGTCAAAATATGTGTGTTAAAAGTGGAAATAAATTGAATAGTTGTACCTATCATGATGTTTCTGTATGCGCTTAAAGGATGAGAATCAAATTTTACTTGAAATTTATTGTCTCTGAATGTATTTATGTGTTGATGTAGAATTTATTGAAAGCTTAGAAAATTGAAGAAAAAGGGTGACGTGGAGTTTGTGTGGGTGGAAGGTAAAGAGATGAGGTGTGTTGGAAAGAGAAATTAAGAAAGTGAATGTGAAATGAGACTTCATTTGAAATGAAGTTTTTATTATGGATGTACTTGAAAGTATCTTAGGGTGAAGATACAAGAAGAAGGTTGACACCTTCCGTTGTAGGAGTGATTAACTTTGTTCCTGCTAGCTCGACTTCTTGAAATTGCTGCAGGAACTCTGCCTTGGTTTATGGTTGATGGTATAGACGGAGTCTATGGCCATTGACCAGCAATTTGAATTATACTGGGTCAATTTTTGTCAGTTGAACAACACCATTTTCATAAACATGTGTTATCTCATATGGGCCTAGCCATCGTGTTTGTAATTTTCCTTGTGTTTCTTGATATCTGGAATCAAACAATAGTGCCCAGTCACCTACTTTGAACTGTATATTCTTTATGTGGGATTCATGTTATTTATTTATTTATTTTTGGACTTTCTCTGTGTGCTTTAATGTAGATTTCTACATCTCATCTAAAGAGTTGAGATTCATTAAGCGTTCATGCTAAGCTGCAGGAAGGTCCATATTCAGCTTCAAAGCAGCCTGCAATATTTTGTGTTCAAATTCAATTGATAGCATGGCTACTTTTCTATAAAGAAGTTCAAATGGAGTTAGTCTAGTTGTTATTTTCCATGTGATTCTATATGCCCATATTGCTTTTGATAGATGACTGCTCCAGTCTTGGTGGTTGAGTTGAACTATTTTTGTAAGGATTGCTTCAATTTCCCTATTGGTGACTTTCACTTGACCATTGGCATGTGGGTGGTATGGATTGGATTTTCTATGTCTATGTTGTATTCATTCATGAGGTTTGTTATTAGATTGGATGTAAATTGTGCTCCTTAATAAGTCACTAGCTCTCTTGGTACACCATATCGGGTGAATATTTCTTCATACAGGAATGCTACTACTTTATTGTCATGGGCATCCTTCATTTCCTTCACTTCTACCCATTTTGTTACATAATTTGTGCATACCAAGATGTATGATTTTCCATTAGATGGAGGGTCTATAGGACCAATTAAATCCATTCCCCATTTATCAAATGGTGTGACAACTACTTGTGGGTGTAGAGGCATTTCATCTGATTTTGTAGGATGAACCATCCTTTGGCATTTGTCACATTTTCTGGTATAATTGGCTGCATCTTTGTGAAGTGTTGGCCAATAGTAGCTTGTTGTTTAACACCTTCATTATTGTCCTTCTTGCTACAAAGTGTCATCTGCAACTTTCATTATGGCATGCATGAAAAATATCATAGGTCTCATCTTCTCGGACACATCTTCTCATGACCTGGTCTAGGCCAGTGTAAAATAATATAATATCAATCCACAAGTACTGAAAGCTCTTTTCAACTAGTAATTTCATGTCCTTTGGAGAAAAGTGTGTAGGCATCTTGTCGGCTACAAGGTAGTTTTCTATATCAGCATACCATAGAGTCTTGATAGCAATGTGGAACATATGCTCATCTGGAAATGTGTCATATATCAATGAGGTATCTATATTTGCATGTTGTAATATGGACAAATAGTTTTCTACTACATTTTCTTTTCCTGGCTTTTCTACTTTTGTGAAATCAAATTCCTATAACAAAAGTAGTCATCTTGCTAATCCTCCTGAAATGGAAAGTTTATTCATAAGATATTTTATTGCAGCATGATTAGTATGAAAAAATATGGGGTATCCTATTACATAGTGCTAAAACTTGTTTAGAGCATAGACTACTGCTATTAGTTCTTTTTCTGTGACTTTGTAGTTTAACTTTGGACCATGTCAACTTTTACTAATGTAGTAAATAACATTTTCAAGTTTTTCAAACTTCTGGCCTAGGACATCTCCTATTGCATAATCAGATGTGTCAGTATGTATATGAAATGGAAAAGTCCGATCAGGGCCTTTTAGTATTGGTGCTCTTGTAAGATGGTTCTTAAGCTGCAGGAATGACTCTTCACAAGCTAGGATCCATGTGAATTCGACCTCTTTTGTAAGCAAAGTGTATAGTGGACTTTCTATTTGACTAAAGTTTTGAATAAAACATCTATAGTATCCAAAATGTCCTAAAAAGGATCTAACCTCTTTTTTCTTAGTAGGTGTGGGAAATGTTAGAATTACCTCTATTTTTGTAGGATCCACTTGTATTTCAACTTTTGAGATGAAGTGCCCCAAAACAACTCCTTCTTGCATCATCATGAAACATTTCTCATTGTTAAGAGACAAGTTGTGCTCTTTGCATCTAATCAGAACTTTCTCCAAATTCTCCAAGGCTTCTTCAAATGTGACTCCAAATGTAGTGAATCATCCATATAAATCTCCATGCAGTCATGTGAGATGTCAGCAAAGATGGTGATCACAACCCTCTGAAATTTTGTAGGTGCATTACACAACCCAAATGGAAAAATAAAGTAGGTGTACATACCCCAAGGACATGTGAATGTTATCTTTTCTTGGTCCTTAGGTGCAATGCTAATCTGATTGTATCCACTATAGCCATCAAGAAATGAGAAGTACTTTTTTCCTGCTAATGTATCTAGCACCTGATCAATAAATGGTAATGGAAAATGGTCTTTCTTTGTTGCATTATTAAGCTCTCTATAATCTACACATATTCTCCATTTACCCCCTATCTTAGGTACTATCAAAAGAGGTGAAACCCATTTACTATCTGAGATTGGATATATGAAACCAACATTTAGCAGTTTTTGTAGTTCGGTTTTCACAATTTCTCTGAGGGCTGGGTTTATCCTTCTATGTGGCTCACGTAGAGGTAGACTACCTTCATTGATGTAAATACTATGGGTATAGAGTTTTGGACTCAATCCTTTCATGTCCCTGTATTCCCAAGAAAAAGCCTTTTCATGCTTACATAGGAGTTGTGTTAACAATTTTAATTACTTTTGGAATAATGTATTGTTAACATGAAGGTTATGGCTAGGTGAGAGTTCTACAGTAGTGGTTAGTTCTAGCATTGAGGCTTATGATATAGGGCTGGTTGATATCTAACAAGGTAATAATTGTTGTATGATTTCAGGATCTATTGGTAGGACACAATTTTCATAGGTAGTCAATTATAGAATTGAGCTTTGAGAAATGTCTCTTGCTATAACACAATCATTTGTAAGGATACTTTGGAGGATATCATAATCTTCTTGCAGTTTTAGAAAATATTTTTGATGTAGCATCATCAGTTGAGCAACAAAGTTTATTTCTTCTTCCTCATCTCTCAAGTTTGGCCAAATAAGATTGTTTAAATCTACTCGTGGTTGGGCTGGAGATATAGTGCTAACTTCTTGATGTTTTGGCCATTAGAGATTGCCATATTTATTGATCTACAACTAATATTAGAATCTATTGTTGCTAACCATGGCCTTCCAAGGATTACTAGATAACCAGCAAGGGTTACTAATTTGGGTGACAATATCATAAAATTAGCAGGGTATTCCCAAGAGTCCAATGTGATTACTATGTCTTCAATTATACCATTTGGAGTAATAAGAGAACTATCTACAAGTTTTAAAACTGTTGGAGTTGTCCTTAATCCCTCTATACTCAACCTATGCATAATATCCTTTGTCGTGACATTTATAGTAGCACCTAGGTCTATCAAAGCATTCTTCACTGACTGGCCATTAATTATTACATCAACAACTAGGCTTCCTAGATCAGAGTATTTAGGAATTACAATCTTTCCCAATATTATATCAGCCAATTGACCTATTACATGCACTATTTGGGGATCCTTTTTCTTTCTTCTAGGTTTCTTAAGACATGCTTCTTTGATGGCTTTTCCATAGAGTGGAACATCTTTGATGGCCTGAAATAGTGGAATTTGGATATGCATGTTCTTTAACTGGTCAAGGATATCAAATGGTGCTTCTTCTTGGAGCATAGGTTTATCCATCCTAAGCCTCTAAGGAAATGGAGGACTAGTTTTAATTTGAGTATCATTTTGGTTTGGTATCTTAGTTGGTAAGGTTGGATTTGGAAAAGTAACTTCTGGTTGTTGTGTTGATGCTACAGGAGTATCTAGTACTTTCATTATAACAAGAGGTTTTGGTGTTGGTAGAGTAGTACCAAATCTCAAGTGGATATCAGTGATGTCCAATGCATAAGCAGGGTACTGTTGGGTTTCAGTACTGTAGACTGGTTGTTGTTTCTTATTATTAGGATTTGGCTATGGCTGAGCCAATAATTGTGTTGGCCGTAGAGGAGAACTTGTGGCTATAGGAGGTGGCATGAGTGTTGGATGAGGAACCAGAGGTGGTAATGGTTGATAGCCAGGACTCTGATTAGGCCATTATTGAGGTCCCCTCCATTGATTATATGGTTGCCAATTTCCTTGTGGTGGTTGCCATTGATTTTGAGATTGTGGCTATGGCCATTGGGGTTGTTGGGAGTTATACCACTAGTTTGGCTGAGTAATTGGCCAACCATTATTCCACACGGGTTGGAAGGATTGTGAAGGATATTGGTAATTTTGGGTTTTCCATTGGCTATTATAATTATTGAAAGATTGCAATGGGTCCTGAGGCATACCTTGTCCTTGAGCCCATGGGCGACATTGAGAAACAAAGAAGAGTTTCTTGTCCTCTCTCTTTATCTTCCTGAACTTAGTTGGAATATGTTGTGTTTCCAAATTTTCTACTAGCTTGCATCGATAGTCCTTCTTTTGTTGTCTACAATGTGGACAATACTTAGCTAACTTTAACTCAGCTTCTTCATGCTTCTTTTTGGCTTGCATTGTATCTAGGTGGGTAACAACATCATTGATAATGTCTTGCTTGAAATTTGACAACAAATTTGAGATTTCCATCTTTGATATACCGGAACTACTTCCTTTTGCAAGTGTTGGATGGATTCCTCTACCCTTCTTTACTGCTGATCTTGATTAGTTCAAGCATATTTTCTTGAGATCATCCCAAGAAGATTGAGATATATCTCCTCCAGCCATAAGGTCTAGTGCTTTGAGACAGTTGTCATTTACTCCTCTCAAAAAGATGAGTTTTTGTGAATCCTCCTGCAATGCATGTTGAGGATTCTTTTGTAGATTGTATAAGAAGTGTGAAATGTAGTCTTCTAGAGTCTCATCTTCTTTTTGTGACTTTCAAAAGATTTCATCCCCTCTCAAATCACCCCCCTTGCAGTATTCTTTATATTTTTGCAGATTCAAGTTTCTCATCCCATCCCAATCACTTGTTGCATTTTCCCCTAGTCCCATACACCATCTTAAGGATGACTCCTTTAATGTGGCTAGAAACAATTTGAGTTTATGACTATTAGTGTTATAGTCAAAACTTTGACAAAGAATGTCGAACTCAAATAAGAAGGTGTCAAGATCCTTAGTTATTAGGCCATAAAACTTTGGTAATGCAACAGTGGGTATGTTTTTAAGATTAGCATTATTGATAAGGCTAGGAAGTGGAAATGGAAATGTAGGCTGGGCCATTACTATAGGTATTTGGAATTGAAATTGTTGTTGAAAAGTGTTTATACTCAAAGGTTTATTATTAGCAATTGGTGCACTTGGGGTGGAGTGTGTAAGAAAACTGGCTAAAATCTCAGCAAAAGGCCGAAGGTCAAATGGATCAAATGGGTCCTCTACTAATGAAGTAGATGGAGGAAATTCCAAACTCACATAAATAAAAGGTAATTCAATTTCTGTAGACTCTTCATTTAAATTGAGTGTTTCTCTTAGGATAAATCTGCCATGGACATCTCTTCTTCTTCCCCTTCGATGCATACAAGTGATTAAATGAACTTGTGAAGAAAGTCTAAGATTAAAAAATATTCCTATAAAATAGGAAACTATTTTAAAATGACTCAATAGGATTCTCAGCTTGACACCTTCCCTGAAAATGGCACCAAAAAATGAACAACCCCATAATAGGTAATAATAATTACGCCAAAGCTTTCCCTAGGAATAGTGTATTCAGACTAGGTATTATTTCCCTATCACAAAGTGTATTTAAATTGTCAACCCAATGACATATACTTGAAATGGGACATCACACTTTGTAAACTAAGCCTCTCATAAAGTCATCTTACTTAAGCCGCAGGAAAGGAAAATGCATAGAAAGAACTAAGCTATTGCTGCAAGAAAGTAAAACACATAGCTGAACAAATGAACAGATGTAAGCAATCATAAATTTAACTCTAGCCTATCCTATCATTCTAATGCATGTACTATGGCTATCTCTGCATATGCTACAGGAACAAGCATAAATATAATGTTGTAGGAACAAGCAGTGAACACTACTTCAAATGTTGAAAATAATTAAACTACTTTCTCTAATCTAATCTACTCCACCTCCCAAGTGGGCCCCCCTTGGTTGGTTTCAATTAACTCCGAGCACAGAAGATAATTTAAATTACTCCTTCATTTCATATATTCAAAAAAATAAATTACAACAAAATGAAACACAAGCTCAAGGAGTAACTTACTTCTCAATACAATAACAATACCATTATTTGTCTAACTAGATTTCCATCAATCATCTCCCTATATATAGAGAATTGACATTTAAACATTCAGATAAACTTTGACTGGTTCATCCATGAAGGAAGGAGAACACGTCAATCAACAACAAAAGATCATAAAGACCAAACAACAATCTCAACAAAATATTGATTGTAGAGGAGATTTAGCATGGTCGTGCCCCTATATTCCTTGAGACATTCGTTCCTTCAATTATGCAGGCATGTCCCGTGGTCTTTATAATGATTCTTTTTATCATGGCTAAAACATCATCACTCCTTCATCAATGCAACCAATTTGTTCTCCAGCTACTCCTTCAATCCTGGCAGATTAGTAGTGTATGCATGCATATTCAAGTACTCAACTTAATCAATTTCATTTTAATATTAAGACACATTAAAATAGTTATATGAAATACTGCAGTATATATATAGTATTAGCAAGGTGTGTCTACTATTTCCTACCCACAAGTTTGAGGATCTAACTGTACTTATATCATATATATAAACTTAAGCACTTAAAAAGTCACACAAATATTTTAGGAATGTTTAGGAATAGAGCATAAAATATCATAAAACAAAGACAAACTTTAGTCTCATCAACCATTTCATTTCATCAAAGATAATGAAACTTCATGATTTGAGCTAACTTCATCGTTTCTAAAATCTTCAATTCATCTTTTAAAATACCATCAACACTCATGGATTCATACATCTAAAGTATTGAATAATCTCGCAGATCCTCAATTTTATAGTGAATGTATACCCTAATGTCCTCTACGTGCAATACATCATGTGGCACATAAGAAAAGACTCCACCAAGGTCATCTTCCATGGATTTATGTGGGCGTCTCTTTAATTATGGTTGTGGTCTATCCTTGACATCAACTACCATAGGTGTATTCATTATTATCGATCAAATTTATCAAGTCATGAAGTGATAAATACCTTTTTTACAATGGTGACAAGGGCTTGCAATTTTGATCTCTAGAAGTCTCAGAATCTTTTCTCAAATCTCCTTCAATCTTTCAATAAGAACATTCACAATATAGCATAGTTCCAAATGATGTTATAGAAATCCTTTTTATTCCTTCACATGCTTCAAAAAGAATTGCAATAAATATAGCTAAACCCTAGCACAAGAAGTTGCATACCACTTGTGATACAAATTCTTCCTACAATCCTCAAGATTATGATCAAAGCCATCAAAGATGTTTTCATTAAGATCCAAATTTAATTCTATAACTAATTCAATCGATCACATCCACCAGTCCTTCAAATTCAGGGGTAAGGTAAGATTTTTCTTGAATAACTCTCCCTTAGGTCTAAGACCTAATTAATTTTCCAAATAGATATTCAACCAGAAGCTATTATGATTTTTCCAGTAGCATCAAAATGTTATTTTCTCAACCATACTTCACTTATTTCTTGACTTCTTCTACATCAACAATTTTCTTTCCCTTATCATCCCATGCATTATTTCTTTCTATCAAACCTCTTGAATTTACATTTACTTTTTTGTATCTACAGTTCTTGGAAATGTGAACAAAATTATTACAATTGAAACACATCCCATTTGGTTTCCATACCTTGGATTCTCTTGATTAGTCCTTAATCTGTGCTACTTCATCAAGTATCCAAAATTATTGCATTTGTAATAGGTTACTTTTTCTTGGTTCACTTTTCTTTGCATTCTCTTGATTTGTATCCATAGTTGTAAAAAGTGTAATAGTAACCACAAAAAATATGTAGCATTGGGTCTACTTCCGCACTCCTTCCCTCTATGACCAAATTTGTTTCATGTATAACATCTTCCATTGAAATTTGTTTGTCTCATAGTTGTCTTCTTAGGTTCTTAAATCTGATTCTTTGATTAATTGATT
This sequence comes from Chamaecyparis obtusa, assembly GCA_027943335.1. Taxonomy (NCBI): domain Eukaryota; kingdom Viridiplantae; phylum Streptophyta; class Pinopsida; order Cupressales; family Cupressaceae; genus Chamaecyparis; species Chamaecyparis obtusa. Next base: position 283,943 of record BSBK01001452.1, read on the forward strand.
TGCCCACCAAATCTAGAACTTTTCCCCTTCTCAAAGCCTAGTCCTTGTGTATTTCCTTTAGGTCTTTATCCCTCAATAATCTCATCAAGATTTTCTAAATTGGATTTGAATTTTTTTTTTCTAAATTCATTAGCTACAACTATCTCACTTCTTATAATTTCATTAACCCTTTCACGTTATTGCTCATTATGTCTAGTTTCATTAAGATCAAGACACATATGTACAAACTATAAATTCAATTTGTGACATTCATCAGACTTTTCCTTCAAATATTTTTCAAGGTTTTCTTCATTATTTTTCCTTTCCTCAATTTCTTTTGTCAATTTCATCATCATGGATTCCATCTCATGTTTTAGATTATCTTTCTCTTTCACAAGTTGCTCACACTGGTCATATTTCTCCTTCAATGTTGATGTATCATCGGTGCTTCCTTTCACTTGTAGTTGATCAATAAGATCTTTCCTCTTTTCCTGGGATTTATTCAGTTGTTGCTTCGTAGTTTCCATAAAGATTTCAACCTCTTCAATTCAATGTTTTTAGCATTCGACTTGTCAACATCTTCAAGCGCAACCAAGAGTTTTCTTTGAACACTACTATAAACTATTGAATCACCCATTAGTACCTTCCTCAAGTTTTTATAATTTCTCTGAGGCACAAGTCTCTAATACCAATTATTAGTATTGAGGAACACTAAGAGGGGGGTGAATCAGTGTTCTAAAATTTATAGCTCTATAGATTTGATTATTTAACCATAAATTGAATGCAATGAGAAGTAAACAAATAACACATAAATATAACATCCACAAACTCATGACACCATGATTTTTCTATAGAAACCCAGTTAAGGGAAAAACCATGGTGGAGATGGAAACCATAATTATCTCTACAAAAATAATAAAGACCTGATTAAGGGCAATAGTACAAAATAGAATGCGCTTTGCATTTAGTTCCACTACCTAGAGTTCTCTTCTCAAATTAAAATACATATAGAGGCTCACTTCATTACAAAATATTTGGACTATAATCCAAAATTGTGAACTAAGAAGTAGTATCAAATATGCCTATTAAGTTCCATTTAGGTACAACAAATATACATCAATCCTAACCTCTACAATGAGGTTCAGTGCATATACTAAATATCATTTCTAACTTTCACATAATAATCTCTTACCATCACATCACTAAATAATCACAAACACTTTGGCTTATATATCCAATTTCAAAAAAGAAGAAGTTAACTTGTCATCCCTAGGACATAAATTAAATGTGTAGAACCTTTCAACCAAAATAATGATTAAAACTTCATCCTAACCTCATCCAATACATAGATATCATATATCATGTAAAATCTACTAAAAATAATTATCAAATTGATAGGATCATTGATCAATCCAACAAGTAATTGTCACTACTCCTCATGCTTCGCTGACAACCTGATACTCAGATCTTCAAAACTCAATCAAATTATAATATGAATAACTATGATCATATAAATAGGTATGATATGACCTTTATAATCTTCTCCTAACTATTAACTTCAAAACTCACTCACATCTAACCGTACCAATCCTTTTACCGATCTGGTATACTATTTATGTTCCTCTATACTTAGCCAATTTTCAATTCTAACCTTCAGTAAATCCAAAAAATTTCAACTGGCCAAGAGATTAATTTATAGTTTCAATCAATGACAACATACAAATCATCCAAAGAAGTCTCTCTTGCCAACAATTTCTAGGGAAAAAAATGATCTTTTTGGTACAGAGACAATGCGTTTGAACTCTGTAAATTTGTTCAAAAAACAAAGGGGGACTTTTAAAAATTTGTTTTCATTCATTTTTATTTTTTATTATTATTTTCATATGCCAATTCAAAAGTTTCTTCAATAATTTCATTTGTTACAATAGGTCATGAGTTTTATTAGTTTAGGAACTTTGGGTCTTGAGTATTCACATAATTTGAAGGGAGTTGTTGTTATCATCTCTTTTGGGTCATGGGTGGATGAAATTTGTGTCATTTACCTCTATTTCCTTTTCATTATTAGTTAATATTCACATCTATAGTCTGCCTATTCTCAAGTGTTTATGTGATTTTCCTTCTTTTCTAATCCCCATCATAATGTGATATGAGAGTGAGAATCAATTAGAAGATTCTTTGTTTAATTTTCTTTCTAGAATTAGTTTAGTGTACCTTTTGGGCTTTCTAGTTAAAATAATAACCCCCAAAAACCAAATTACAACTTAAGAGGGAGATATACCTCTAAAATTCAAAGGAAGATTATCCAATCAATAGAGATCTAGCCAATATTTTGTTTGCAATTTGTCTTCCTATCAGGAAAAGATAATTAGTTTAATTATTAATTTGAAAAGGGAAATTTTTTAACCAAAAATCTCCATGATAGAAGGGTACATGAGTATTTATTTTACAACCTAGTGGAAGACATGGAAGAGTAATCATTTCTACTCTTTTTTCCAGCCTTTCGAGTTTCACCATTTTATAATGGGTGAATTCTTGATTGCCTAGATGGAGGCGGTTCCTTGAGGAAGGAACATTATTGGAGTTTTTGATGTAGTAAAAATCAAGATAAAATCAATCACTATTGTGGCACTTCAACTCTTTATGTATGATGTGATTTGAGGGAATATATAAAATCTTTATTCATGTGTAAGAAACTATTATGATCTAATTGCTCCAAGAATCCTTTAAGATTGAATGAATTATTTGTATGCATCATAAGGCTAATCAAATAGAAAGTATATAAGAAATGTTGGTGCAAGGATAAGAGGATAAATCATTCAAGGAGTAGAGGGTTGAAGGGTAGAGGAGAAGAGATCAATAGCATAAGGATCCATCAAACAGAGGATGGAACTCAACAAATGGGAAGAGACGAGAAATATATAATGGTAAGAAGAGAATGCAAAAAAAAGGTGATGAAGTAGATCGAGAGATACATGTGGATGATTTCTAGGAAAGAATCAATAATGGATACAAAGCCTATAAGATTACTCAGGAAATAAAAGACAAACTGACATCTATGTAAAGATCATAATGGGTATTCAAAAAAGGAAAATGGGTAGATAAGTGTGGTGTCCTAGTACCCTCAGTAAGATTAAGAGGCAATCCATGCATGGCTTTTGCATAAAGGGGAAATATGGGAGAGAGGGAATGCAGGAAAAAAACAAAATTTCTTCAAAGGAGGGGGGAGGATATTCGTAAGGAGCTAGAGAAAGGACTCCTATTTTTAGAAAAATGTGGACTCATCTGAAAATTGGAGGATTAAAAACACTAGCAACATAGGAGGGTGGACAAAAAATACCAAGAAAAATAATTCACCAACACCTCAACCGAAGGAGGTGCACATTGAGACAAAGGTGATACTAAGAGAGTTACCAAATAACCTAATTATCTCCAATTTTTTACAAAAAGGAACAAATTAAATAAATAGAAACATATTAGGAGGTCATTTTGTTAATTAAATGGGGTGGGGGAACATCGAAACAAAGAGAATTTATGAGTGGTGCAGATCAAAATGGGGAGAGAAATTTCAACTAAAAATATTTCCAAATGAATTTTTAATGGCATTCCTACCCTCAGATAATGAAAGGAAAGGCATCATGGAATAGGTTCCTTAGTTGATAGAAGGATTCAAGATATTCATGAAAAAATGGATCCCTAATTTTGATTCATAGAATTATGAGATTGGGAAGAAACCTGTATGGATTAGATTATATAAAGTGCCAGTACAATATTAGGACAATGATATCTTAATGGATATAGGAAAGAAAATGGGGAATTTTAAAGAATCAAAAGGAATAAAAATCGAGGAAAAGAAAGGAAATTATGTTATATTATTCCTTAATTTTCACCCATTCGCATCAATCCCTTAGGAAATGGAAATCTACATGGATTGGGGTATCTTGAAATAGAGATTGTAATGATAAGATTATACTCATTTTGATAAAGGTCAAGATAATGGGGAAGAATATCAAACATCCTTAGAAGGACAAGATAAAGGTAAAATAGAAGTAATTACTATCTCACACATAGATACAGATAATGAACAAACAAAAGGAGGAGATATAAAGGAAATGTCAATTCAAAGCCCATAAAATGAGTCTTCAGAAAAGAAGATTCAAGAAATGGTTAACAAGTAAAAGAAAAAGGTAGTAAACACAAATTAGAGAGGAAAATAAGATGTTCTACAATAAATAGAAGAGGAGTAAGGTCAGACAATAACTATTGGGTCATCAATCCCAAGGCTGGAGAAAACTATTTTTTCTACAAAACCATTTTCTCCTAGAGGGGTGTTGGCATGCTTTCAGCACCCCAATTTTCAAACTTTAATTAGTCTCCCTAAAGGTTTCCCTTATTTTTCTTTGACTTCCCCCTAATTTATATTGAAAAATGCTCTAGGAAAGTCATGTTTTGTGAAGGCAATGTTTAGATGAAATTTCATATAACAGTGAACCAAAGGACTCAGGTTCAAAATTTAGGTTCGAAGCACAAGTTCACTTTGTTGAACTACTTTGAATAGAGTTCAAAATGGTTCAAACTGGTTCAAGAGGTTCAAACTGGTTTAAGGTGGCTCACACAGGTACAAATGGTTCAGTTTGGTTCATGCAAGTTTAAAGATTGGAAGGTTCAAAAGTTCAAAGATTGGAAGGTTCAGAATTCAAAATTCATGTAACGTATCAATTGAGAGTTTATTTTGTTTTTGAAGCATATTGAATCAGTCACCCTCTGTAATGGTGAACATGCATCATCTAAATAACAGTCCAATGGATGATGGTGATAAAAAAAAGTCACACATGGGAATTATGATGGAATTTGGTCTCTTACAGCCTATGGTCATGGTGACTACTATAATCGGGGCCCACATAGCTCTAAATATGAAAGTGTAAATATAAACCAATATAATGCCATGTTAATTTTTATGAACTTACATAATGAACATAATTTTCACGGAAAGAGACAGCAGTTGCAGATAGCCATTCAAACTGTGCTTCTTGAAAATGTAGTATGTTCCATTGATGCATTTCCAGAATATAGCTCGATCCTTCATGCAATTGAAAGTTTTCAAGGATGTATAAATAGCATAAAATATGGCCTCAACATATGAATTACAATCCATAAATATCACAATACAGTCAACAAAGATATATGGTAGTAATTTATGCAGAGGGAATGTGAGCAGGTCTATTTTATTTTGACAATTTTCTATACCTCTACTAAGAGCCATGTAACTTTTGACTTGGACCAAATTTCTCAAATCTCTCTAGTGGAGTTGTGCACAAATAGACCAAAGCTTAAGGAGATCCAATGGTGGATAAATAGTTATGCCCCCCGCACCGAGATGGATTTTGACTATCGCAAAAAAAACTGAAATATGCAACAGTCATAAAGAATTTATTCTCCTGATGTTAATTATCTACTCATGCCAATGTTTAGGTTAAATATTGTGCTAAATGAGAGGGGTTGATAGATATAAAGTTTAATATCCATGTTTTAATCTTTTTAGAAGACAACTAAGACATTAGGAATTATTTAGTAAAGTGAAAAATATTAAAATGATCAATTTTATAATTGATAAAGGTTTCCACAAGAATTAGTTATATAACTGAAAGACAACATGAAAGTAAAAGAGGATCAGAAGAGGATTTCTTTAAGGAGGTAAAAAGAAGATAGAGAGGTTGTTCTTTTCTAGAGGGGTCTTTGTGCTAGGATAGAGGAGGAGAAACTGGGTTTTGGTTTCTATATTGTAATAAAGGGGAAGATATAGTATGTTATTTTTCAGATTTAATTTGCTGCGTGGATAGAAATGATAACCTTTTGAATATCATTTGTCATCAGAGGCCAGATGTAATATATTTTAGATGTTTGTGTTTGAATATATTCATTTGAATTGTTATTGATCTTTGTGTCAATTTTGTTATCTCTGGTAAACTTTTATCCACTAAATTGTATTTGTGTGTGCAAAGAGAACTTTGAGTTTCATGTATCACACAATCTGAAATGAATTATTTTGTTTTTCCCTTTGATTTGTTGATTTGAATGTTGAACTGAGAATCTTTGTGTTCTCCGTTCATGCTTGCTTATTTGTAAATTGTCACATCTATCCCATGTTTATGGATACATGGTTGCTCACCACCGTGCCTTCCAGTTAAAGGCATACCAGTAATTTCATTCCTTGAATATCTTTGAGGGAGTTGTACCTCTATAAAATTTAGAGGGAAGTGATTACCAAACACTTACCCAACTATTGTGGCTTATTTGTCTCCAAGGAAGGGCAATAGAGTTAATATTGTGAGCATTTGTGAAGGAGACAAATCTGTTCACCAACAGATTTTGGTGGCTCTACTGGGGAATAAAAAAAAAAGATCAGTACTTTCTTTTCTCAGTTAAAACTTTTTATTATTATCTCTACAATAGAGATTGGTGACTTTGTATCAAACTGGCAGAATTTTTGGTGAAAGAGTCTGGTGTTTTCTTTTCCCAAACTGGAGGTACCTCCCCTAGGATGGAGGTTGGCGGCTCTGTTGAAGAAGAATGCCCATAAGCCTTTCTAAAATATCAAGAAACTTTAAAGGATTGGGTTCCAACATGAAATGAAGATATCTCAGATATGTTTATCTTTATTCCCCCATTCAAAAACAATCCCATCAGAGAGGTTACCGAAGAAGTGGTGAAACAATTGGGTTGGTTGAAATATTTTTATGGTGCTATTCTCATTAAGAGAAAATTTTTCATGCAAAAACCATCAGCAAGCAAGAAGGAGCAAAGCGATGCTGAAGAGCTCATGAAGTTAAATGACAAGGTTTTGTCACAATCTTACTTTAGCCCGAAAGTAGAATCTCTCAATTCCATAGGTATGGGATGTCGTCTAGATTCAAGTAGTTCTAATAATAAAGATTTTTAGACTAGTATGCAGCAGTGCGAGACTTCTAGTTTCATTGAAAGGATGAACAAGGATGATTCTTTGTACTTTGAGATGTTTAATCATCCAATTAAAGAATCTATCAATGGTGATAGTGAAGCAATATCATTTATCCCTATTAAAATTTGTGCTGATAATAAGATGTCATATGTTAAGGATAAAGATTTATCTACTTTTGAAAATCTATTTTACAAAAAGAATGTTAAGATGGAACCGGAAAATAACCGTGCCTATGAGATGCCACAACAAAAAGAAAGATCAACTATCAAAGAAGAGAACCCCACTGTGAAAATTCCAGAATATAGAAATGGGGTTGAGCACCATGATGATTTGATAAATGAAGAAACAAATGGGATGCTTGGTATGCATAATGATGATGTGCTTCTTTCACAATGTAAAGTAAGTATTCCTGTGAGAGCAGATTCTATGCTTAATAAAGCATATTGTTTTGCTAAAATATGTCATAATACTAGAGATTATGTAAAAAATGATGATCTTAGTAGCATTTATTTCGAAGATTTTCTAGTCTCCCTTGAGGAGGTTTCTAGACATCATCTCTTTCAACCCGAAGTTGGGAACCATTTGAAATAAGATATGCAAACAACCCAGGAAATATTAGAAGTTTATGACACAATTTGGTTGTTTGGGAATGAGTGTTTTGTCACTAAATTTCTGCACATTATGGGTATGGCATTCAACACCATGTAGGTTGTTAAAGATCAGTGGACTTGGGTTGCAACTCTATTCACGCATGATCCTTTATACCGAAAGGGCACCTTCTTTTCTCAGCCAGTGGATGGTTTTGTGTAAGTACTTCTTGATTCTGGCTTGTATGGTAGGATCTTCCTACCTATGTATATGTTTGTAAATATTTTGTTTCTTCACAATTTTTTGGTGTGCGTAGGTTGTTAGTAGCTTTTTTTTGGCTTGTTTTTAGTTTGGGGGTTTTGTTTTGGTGTTTTCCCCATTCCCCTCTGCCCTCTCTCTACAAGCAACTCCCTTTCTTTCTTTGTTCTTTGACTCTATTACCCAATGGACAAGGCGTTGGTCTTGTACCAAATATTTCTAAGTTCTTTATGCACTTTCAACACATACTCCCCAGTCATAGCCAGTTGTTGGAATGCTTTAAGCGCCCCAATTTTCAAACTTTAAAATCAATCTCCCTAAAGGTTTCCCTTATTTTTCTTTGACTTCCCCCTGATTTATATTTAAAAATGCTCTAGGAAAGTCATGTTTTGTGAAGGCAGCGTTTAGATGAAATTTCATATAATAGTGAACCAAAGGACTCAGGTTCAAAATTCAGGTTCGAAGCACAAGTTCACTTTGTTGAACCACTTTGAATAGAGTTCAAAATGGTTCAAACTGGTTCAAGAGGTTCAAACTGGTTTAAGGTGGCTCACATAGGTACAAATGGTTCAGTTTGGTTCATGCAAGTTTAAAGATTGGAAGGTTCAGAAGTTCAAAGATTGGAAGGTTCAGAATTCAAAATTCATGTAACGTATCAATTGAGAGTTTATTTTATTTTTGAAGCATATTGAAACAGTCACCCTTTGTAATGGTGAACATTCATCATCTAAATAAAAATCCAATGGACGATGGTGATAAAAACAAAGTCACACATGGGCATAATGATGGAATTTGGTCTCTTACAGCCTATGGTCATGGTGACTCTACTATAATCGGGTCCCACATAGTTCTAAATCTGCAAGTGTAAATAGAAACCAATACAATGTCATGTTAATTTTTATGAAGTTAAATAATGAACATAATTTTCATGGAAAGAGACAACAGTTGCAGATAGCCATTCAAACTATGCTTCTTGAAAATGTAGTATGTTCCATTGATGCATTTCCATAATATAGCTCGATCCTTCATGCAATTGAAAGTTTTCAAGGATGTATAAATAGCATAAAATATGGCCTCAACATATGAATTACAATCCATAAATATCACAATACAGTCAGCAAAGATATATGGTAGTAATTTATGCAGAAGGAATGTGAGCAGGTCTATTTTATTTTGACAATTTTCTATACCTCTACTAAGAGCCATGTAACTTTTGACTCGGACTGAATTTCTCAAATCTCTCTAGTGGAGTTGTGCGCAACTAGACCAAAACTTAAAGAGATCCAGCAATGGGATAAATAGTTATGCCCCCCGCACCGAGATGGATTTTGACTGTTGGAAAAAAAAAAGGGAAATATGCAACAATCATAAAGAATTTATTCTCCTGATGTTAATTATCTACTCATGCCAATGTTTAGATTAAATATTGTGCTACATGAGAGGGGGTGATAGAAGTTTAATCTCCATGTTTTAATCTTTTTAGAAGACAACTGAGACATTAGGAATTCTTCAGTAAAGTGGAAAATATTAAAATGATCAATTTTATAATTGATAAAGGTTTCCACAAGAATCAATTATATAACTGAAAGACAACATGAAAGTAAAAGAGGATCAGAATAGGATTTCTTTAAGAAGAAGGTAAAAAGAAGATACAAAGGTTCTTTTCTGGAGGGGTCTTTGTGCTAGGATAGAGGAGAAACTAGGTTTTGGTTTCTATATTGTAACAAAGGGGAAGATATAGTATGTTATTTTTCAGATTTAATTTGTTGTGTAAATAGAAATGATATCCTTTTGACTGTCATTTGTCATCAGAGGCTAGATGCAATATATTTTAGATCTTTGTGTTTGAATATATTCATTTGAATTGTTATTGATCTTTGTGTCAATTCTGTTATCTCTGGTAAACTTTTATCCACTAAATTGTATTTGTGTGTGCAAAGAGAACTTTGAGTTTCATGTATCACACAATCTGAAATGAATTATTTTGTTTTTCCCTTTGGTTTGTTGATTTGAATGTTGATTTGGGAATCTTTGTGTTCTCGGTTCGTGCTTACTTATTTGTAAATTTTCACATCTATCCCATGTTTATGGATAGATGGTTGCTCACCTTCCATGCCTTTTGGTTAAAGGCATACCACTAATTTCATTCCTTGAATATCTTTGAGGGAGTTGTACCTCTATAAAATTTAGAGGGAAGTGATTACCAAACACTTACCCAACTATTGTGGCTTAATTGTCTCCAAGGAAGGGCGATAGAGTTAATCTTGTGAGCATTTGTGAAGGAGACAAATTTGTTCACCAACAAGGGGATATTGACCAAATGATATTTGAGGATAAGGAAGGTGAAGATTTTCTTGAGGAAAATGAGAAGGAAAATAACATCTAGGGGAAGTAGATAAGCATGGAAGGGGTGGAGGTAGAGGATGCATTAGAGGAATCAAATTTTGACCAAGATGATGGTATTGAGGAAAAAAAAAGAACACATTTTGGAAGAGCTAAGAATTGCAAAAAACCCCTCATAGTTGAAAAACCCCTAGTAGAAGAAAAAAGAAAAGAGGGGCTAAATATAATAAGGATAAATTGGCTCTGGTAGAAAATGCTAAAAGATAGATGAAATTGAGAAATAGGAAGAGATATACCCTTCATGAGGAGAAATGAATTTAATTATATAGAATTATAGGGGCATTAATGCCCTTAGAAAATGGTGCTCGTTCAAGTGTCAAATAGATTTATGTAATAAAAAATGTTGTATTACTATAGGAGACCAAATGGGATAAGGAAGAATCTAAAAAAGAATGATTTTATGGAGATAATGAGAGGGATTATTTGTGGAATTCATTGGAGCATCAGGTGGCATCAAAATAATTTGGAATATGTTGTCTATTAGTTGTTCACTGGTTATAAGTAGCTAGTTCTGGATGGGGGTCAAGTGTAGAAAGTTGAGTCAAAACAAGGACTTTCAAGTGGTTAATGTATATGGACTAATTTCAACATTGGCCAATATAATCTTGTAGATGGAAATTAAGCTTTGGATGGATATGCAAAATGATACAACTATCATAATTCGGGGTGATTTCAGTGCTACTTTGAAAAACTCATAAAAGAAGGGAAGAATACAAAACCTAACAAGAGTACAATAGGACCTTCAAGCATTTGTAAAAAATAAAAACCTAAGAGACATAGTAACTAAAAATGGAAGACTCACTTGGACTAAAAAAAGTAAATATTTCATGTAATGTCCCGTGAGGGAACCCAAGAGAATTTAACCTAAAACATGTCACTAAGTTTACAAAATAATTTTTTTCTTAAGAGTTTATAAATAATGATGATAACACCGTGGAAGCAATACAACCATGAGACATAAACAAGTACCTAGACACAACTCAATTACAATGAACAATCCTCGAGGGTCCCATGACGTAGAATTACGTATAACAAAATAAATACTTAGATTAAGAATAATTACAATTAAATTATATGAATAGTAATAAGTATATCCAATACCATAAGGTATACATAATGATACAACATCCTCTACACAAGTTGTAGGGTATGTCACAATAATCAAATACAAAATATAATTATAATATCTGTAACTCTAAAGCATTGATACAAGATATAATCATGAACATCAAAAGATAGGAACAAACACTCCTCCAATAGAGAATACGAAGAAGGTAACAAGTACAAGCATCCTCCAGCACCACTACAAGAGCATTAGAATCTCAAATGGTAAAAGATAACACTACCACCCAACCTCATGGAACCAAAGGTCCACTCCCACCGTGCTGAGGAGATAACAACAAACCCCACTCAGATAAAAAACTCAATCAAAACATCTAAGAAAAGGTCCTGAAGGCTTTCTAACTCAAAGTTACCACAACTAAAGATAAATAAACATCAAGTAACCAACACGTATCAAAACACCAAGTAATATAAAATAAACCACCGAGTAATAATGAGACAAGGATACACCACCAAAGGCAAATGCAGAAACTATGGAGGAGACTTGGGCTACAACTATAGGAGTGTCATCACATGGCCATCTACTTGATTTTACCCTAGATTGGTCATACTGGACCCCGAACCCTCAAGCATTGAGTTACCTTGGATTGGCCACTCTGGGCTCTGGACCCTCAATACGACCCATGCAGAACTAGAATACCCTCTTGTGAAAATGAGGAATTCTAATCATACCTACTCTCTAGGTATCATCTCATTCCCATCCTTAGCCTAAACAAGCGCTCAAGGCATAGGCGAGGCATAATCTCTAAATTATCTTTTTAACGAACTCTCCAAATTTTAATTACTATATTATCACTTGTTAACAAACTTACGATAGGTTACCCAAGTACCGACCACTTTGGGTCCCGGACCCCTATTGTAAGCCACTCCCCTAAGATGCTCCTAATTAACCTCCCCTAGGCTCATAAGTCATTAATAATCACATAAGTCTCATGAAAGTATACTAATCAAATTTTGGTTCCCACACACACGAGGAACATGCACTAGTTCTCAAAACCATGACCTCATAAATGCACTCTCAAAGTGCTCACATACATCACAAGTTCTGACACCAAACCAGGTTGGGTGGAATAATCAAGACAAAAAAAATACATCATATTGCATACAAAAATGATTGACATGATATAACATCATAAATGCATAACCAAGAAAACATAAAAATAACCATAAATATACAATCTTCAATAGAATCCTAGATAAATCATAAACAAAACCCAAATGACCCCAATTACTCCCTAAAGCCTCTGGTTTAGACAATTTCCCCAAAATAACATTTTCCATAAAAGTAAATAAAATACTTATATGCATACCCAGACCAATAAGTTTAAATCAACAATAGCACTTCAATTAACAATCAATAATATAAAACCATATCATTAAATAATCTAATTAAAGTAAATATTATTTAGACTAACATAAAATTAAATTAAAAATTAAATAAACTAATTTACAAATTAAAATAAATTAAATATTAAATAATCTAATAAAAAAATTAAGACAAATTAAACATTAAATAATCTGAACAAAAAATAAAATAAATTAAAAATTAAACTAACATACAAATAAACTAAATTAAAATAAACATGAAATTTAATATTATATATTATAATCTAAGAATTTAACGAAATAAAATAAATTTTATTTAATTATTAAATATATATTTTTCTTTATTTAAAAAGAGCCTTATATATATAAAGGGGGGGACTAGCCCACCCCCTACTGCCCTACGGTAGCCCTGCTGTCACGGCAGTAGTAACTGCTCTACGACATCACTACTATTGTGGCAATAGTGGCTGTCGTCAACAGTCCACTGCTACACGACAGCAGTCACGACTGCCGCCGTCAGCAGCACAAGCTACTGCGACAATTATTACTGCTGAGGGGTTGGGGATGGGGTCCCCCCCCAATTTAATTTATTAAATATATATATATATATATATATATATATATATATATATATATATATATATATATATATATATATATATATATATATATATATATATATATATATATATATATATATATATATATATATATATATATATATATATATATATATATATCTTTTTTTTAAAAAAATTATTTTCTTTTAAAATAAACTTAATTTTATTTTTAAGAAAATAACAGTAATTTAATTGCATAACAAATAATACAACAAGCTTATTTTAATTTAATAATATATATTTTTCTAAAACAACGAATTAATAGATTTAATCATCAAACTTCCACACATTAAAATACGAACTTAAATACCTCTTTTTAATGAAATTGATTTTCCCAAATGGAACTAAGGTTTGGGACAAAACTATCATTTAACAATTTTGATTCCACATGCAACTTCTAATTTAATCCTTTGCAGCATGTCGAAGACAAGAAACCAATTTCCTATGATTTAAGCTAGGGTTTTTAAAAAAATAAAATGAAATACCAAATAAATCAAACATCAATCCAAGCCAATATTCGCATCAACAAACCCAACATAAAACAAAGATGAATTTTCAAATCAATCACAAAGCAATCTCAGACACAAAGAATACAATCTTTCCAAAAGGAGAATTTAAAAAGTATGAGGGTTTCAAACCCTACCTCAACCTATGTCTGAAAATTTGAAGCTAAGAAAGATCCAAGCCAACCTTCAAAATCCAAGCCTTCAAACAAACACAAGTCAATGCCCACCAAAACAAGTTTTCCCAAAACCTTCCAATTCTTCTAGAGCTCCTCCAAAAACCTGTTAGCATAATGAAAATAATACGCAAAATCCCTACATAAAGAAAACCTATCCCTCCTAGGGTTTCCAAAACATGCAAACTCAAAAGCAGAACTCAACTCTCTCTCTCAAGTTGCATGATAATTAATAATGCACTTTTAAAATTAACACTCGAACTCAACTTTTAACTTTAATTATAATTTCAATTTCACTTAAACCATATGTGCAACTTAAATTGCATATAATTATTTTATTAAACAATAACTACTTTAGCACAAATAAACTATGTAAACTAATAAATTAAATATTAAATAAATCAACTATGCCCTTTAATTTATAATATGATTTAATAATTAATTAAACCTTTTAATCCAAATTTTAATCTTTTAATTTTAATCATTTAATTAACAAAGGTATTTAATTACCCTTAATAAGTAAATATACTTTATAACTAAAATTACCACATTCATAAAATATAAATATTCAAACCTTGAAAATTAATCCTAACTTAATTAATTAAATCAAATAATATACACAAGAAAATCCACTTGACTCCTAAAACTCAAAAAATGACCAACTCTATATCACACAACACCAAGGAACAGCTCACGCATTCATGTAATATTGACGAACTCGAATGGGTAGAAACAGATACTTGCCCAATATTTAGGACAATCAATGGCTAGGGTTAGGATTTGGATTTGTATGTTATCTCCCCTCTCTTACCATTGAGATTTTGTGATAGGGCATGCTCATCCTAACAATTCAGGGAAGTTGATGCTTGGTACCTGCAAACCTGCATAAAAGACAAGCATGTACATACATTTATAAATATAAACAAGCAATGGCAAGAATTGACCGATCGTGTGGATCTCACAAGCAAGTAACTAGGACTTCATCCCTCAACCACATTAGGCATGTCAAATAGAAATACAAAACATACACATCAACCATACACATGCAAGTATGGGGTCAGTAAAACCATAAGCATCAATGATATCCTAACATATAATTCATCATCCTAAATTAACCATAACATCTAAAAAATTAGACTATGGGAGGGGCATTACATTTCACCAACATAGAAAAAAAGCTGGATTAATTCTTTATAACTAGAAAATGGGATTATAACCAAGATGCATTTGAAACAACAATACTACCATACACTAGGTCAGATCACTTCCCTATGTAGTTAATGGTAAATGTAGAATATCCTAAGGGAGGGTCCCCATTTAGATTTCAAAATACATGGCTAAGAAATGCATCTCTACACGACTTAATTAAAACATGGTGGAAGGAGGTTAGAATGGAAGACAAGTAAAAAATGTACCAATTTAGCCAAAAACTCTTGCACATCAAAATAAAACTCAAAGAATGGAATTATAATAAATTCAAGAATATTTTTAAGGAAAAATATTAGGTAGAAGATGAACTAAGTAGTCTCAATGAGAAAATGATTGAGCATTGAATAGGAAAAGGAGAATTTGAATTGGAACAAAAGCAAAAATATGAGCTCATAGAAATAAAGAAAAGGGAATAAATATTTTGAAGGTAGAAGTCAAGAGAATTCTAGCTTAAGGAGGGAGATAGAAACACAAAGTACTTCCATAAAACAACAATGCAAAACATGGGTAGAAAATGTATCACAAAAATAATGAAAGAAGATGGCACAAAGTCTTAGACAACACAAGAGGTCAATCAAATATCAACATACTACTTCTAAGAGATTTTTGACAGAGTTGCAATGGATAATGAGTAAGAATGGGATAAAATTATAAGTCACATCTCGACATTAATCAATAAAGAATAAAATAAAGATCCTTTTAAAATAATTAGCTTGTAAAGAGAGCAATCTTTCAATTAGGTGCAGACATGGCTCCAGGGTTTGTTGGATTTTCAGAGAAATTCTATCAAGTTTTTTGGGACACCATATTGTAGCAATCTAAACAAAGATGTTAAGGACTCCAGAAGGAGAATGTAAATGTTGGGAACCTTCAATCACAAATCCATAGCTCTAATTTTGAAGAAGAAAGAGATGCAAACCATTGAATACTTCAAACCCATTGCACTCTACAATATAATCTATAAGATAATCAATAAAATCATAGGTAATAGGCTAAAAATGGTGCTAAACAAAATCATCTATGATGAGAAAAGAAACTTCTCTCTGGGTAGATCAATTGTTGAATGCATTATCCCCGTACATGAGGTCATACACTCATTTAGGAATTCTAGAATCCAAATCATGGTAATCAAGCTGGATGTACTAAAAGCATATGATCTTGTGGATGGGAAAATTTTGATAAAATCTCTACAAAAAAATGGCTTTGGGGAAGGATAGGTCAATTGGATCACCAGTTGTATCTTGAATCCAAGTTTCTCAGTTTGGGTCAATAGGATAGCCAAAAGGTTTCTTTGATTCCTCCAAAGGGATTCAATAAGGTGACCCTCTTTCCCCATTCCAATTTATAATCATGGTAGAGGCACTAGAAAGAACCATCCAACATTAAAAGGCAAAGTGGAGATAAAAAGGGATTGAGATATGTCCAAGTGTGGAGGTAGCAACATATTAGTAATTTGTTGACAACATGATTCACTTTGGGAATGCTACAATAGTAGAAGCTAGAACTATCAAGGACATGTTGGACAACTACACAAAGACATTAGGTTAGATAATCAATTAGAGGAAGTTAGAGGTCTTTTTTCTCAATGTTCAACCAAGTCTACAAAAGATATTGTAAGAATATTTGACCTTGAAATTGCAAATCTACCAAGGATATTATTTGGGGTGCCTCTATTTGGGGGACTCAATAAGAAATTTTATTGGGAAACCTAATAAACAACTATAAAAAGAAAATGTCTAGCTATGGAAAGGTAAGTAGCTATCCTCAACTAGAAGAATATTAATGTTGAAATTAGCATTAACAATAATTTCTATCTATTCTATGACATGCATGAGAATTCCTAAAGCAATGAAAGACATCTTAACCCAAATCATGAGGAAGTTCTTCTAGAATGGCCTAGAAGACAATAAAAAATATGCTTGCTATCATGGAAAAATATTTGTAAGCCTCATGGAGCCAAAGGGGTAGGAATAAGGAAAGTACACTATATGAACCTTTCTATGGGTGCAAAGTTGGTCTAGAGCATGTTTTGAAATGGGGAATGAAGATGGGTCCAGATTTTGAAAAAAAAATATCTTAACTCAAATGATCCCATCAGAATATTCAATACATTGGACCCTCAAAATGGATCAACAATATGGAACTTCATCCTTGAGTGCAATAATATCATCACCAAGCATATAGCATGGGAACTCAATAATGGACAACATCCACAATTTTGGGAGGACTCATGTTATGGACACCCATCTCTCTATTCTCTACCAGATCTTGAAATCATCAAGGAAGAAATAACCCGAAGGTGGGGAAAAAAACTATGTGACTATGGGTATATATAAATCAACAATGGAAAATAGGAATGTAAATGGAAAACCCTTGATGACATCTAGGCCCCTGTTGAACAAAAGGTGAAGCTAATAGGAATACTAGAAGCTAGAGGGATCATGTGGATGGGGCTAAGTGATGAGATTCCTTGGTGTGCTTCAAAGGATGGGGAATACAAAGCAAAGTTTGGATATAGGATACATGAGACAATAGAAAAGGATCAACTATGGCCAAAAGAACTCCTATAGGGAAAATGTTTCTCACCATGAGTTGGGGCCTTTGCCTAGTTAGTAATTCAAGGCCACATACTTAGTCAAGACTGACTAAAGAAAATTGAAATAATAGGACCAAGTAGATATTTATTATGCAAGTAGTAGGACGAGGATGTCAACCACTGATTTCTCTTATGCCCCTACTCTGAGAGCTACTAGAAACACTTTCTCTATAAGCTAAACCTACACATACCAATGCCTTAGAATATTAAGCAATGGCTCTAAATGTGGCCTAAATGTATTTGAAGTAGTTTATTTGAAATATTATGGCCGGTCATCCCATTAATGGTAGGAGCATAAAAAAATGATTTGAAAGGGTAAACAATGTCAAAAGAGAGAATGGTCATCAAAATTGAGGCATCCATCATATAACTAGTCATCAAAATAGAAAAAATTATGCATTCACTATATGGGATATCGATATGACAAAATTATTTAAGGAACTCGCTATTCCAAAGCCAACATGCATCACTAATAGTGCCTGAAAAAGGAAGTTGCATGAAGAATCTTGATGGAGCACCCCAAAGACCGACTAGGTGAAAATAAACTTTAACAGAGCAACCTGAGGGAACCTTGGACCTAGTGGTATAGGTTGTGTAGTTAAAGATGAATTCCATAGCACTCTAGTAGAGCATGTGGAATATATTAGAGTTGCCAAAAATAACTTGGTAGAATTCAAAGTTGCACTTGGTGGATTAGAGTTGGGGATGGAATGTAGGGCAAGGAAGATACATCTAGAAGGGGATTCGATGATCATAGTAAATGCTTGTAGACACTAAAAAATGGTCCATACTTATGTTCCTACTTTTTAACATGTCTTGTATATTGTATGTTTGATCTTTATCATTCATTGATATTGTGTCATTTTTCATTGATTAAACATTGAGATTTTTTAGTTAATTACTATTATTTCTCTTTGATTCACCTCAAATTTTACCTAATCAATCATCTTTCAAAATCATTAAGATTGATTCAAATCCTTATAAAAACCATTAAAATCAATTCAATTTTGCATCAATATTATCAAAATTGTTTAGCGTCCACTAATTTTCCCTTCACAGGGGTAAATAACCCTTAATTTATCCTGAAACCTAAGTCTTGATAAATAAATTACATTTATTTATCCCTTTTCCATAAGTTTTTTACTATTGCAAAAATAGGTTTTGAAGGGACCCAAAAACCTTTATAGACCAGAAAAAGGATAGATCATTATAAACCCAGAATAAATAAAACTCTATTGGGGGACCATCAGACCCCACAAATACTTAAGATAAAGCAATATAATTCCATCAAAACAAAAACTATTGGACAACCAGTTGGCCACCCAAAGACTAGCTATTGACCAACAAAAGAAAAGGGAACAACCAACATAACCCAAGTCAGGAAAAGCACTACCAAGAAAGACTATTCAAGGTCCTCAAGGGATGTAACAATCTCTTCTTCCAGAGAATAAATCTTATGAGAAGAAGATTTCAGGTCCATGAGCTCCTTTGGCACAATAAAAAATTTCTATTTGAGGCTCAGCCTGGTTCTTTTACCAAGACCAACCCTCTGACCAACACTATCCTCAGTATCTTGATCCACATTAACCATGGTCTTCACTTGAAAAGAACTTTCCAACATAGCATATAGATCCTTGAGATTATCTGTCAACACCTTCATGCTATCATGACTATGCTGGAGAAATTTCTTCGGAGTACTATCCATCTTATCCACTTTGGAAACTAGATCCTTAAGTTTCTCTTCCATCATAATCTTGGTTTTGTTCTCAGAAGAAACACAATCCAACACAATTCTTTTTTCCTCAATAATCCACATAGTATCAGTCGAGGACATGACATTATCTTTTTTATTGTTAACACTCTATTGGAGGAGCTCTAATTTAGTAGAGAGGGATTGATATTTTAGATTAAGGCTCTTAATCTAATGAAAAGTCCACTTATCCATATGAAAGGAATAGAAAGACTTGGATTTAGATATTTGAAGAACACCTTTAGTGAATTCTCTTATATCATTAAAGTCCCTAGGGCTCAACTAGATAGATTCTTCTTTAAAACCTTTCTCCTCCTCATCAGGGAAGTCCCCTTTAGATTCAACATCCAAATTCATCAAATCAGAGGGGGAGATCAACATATCATTATCCATAGAATCTTCATAGTCCACCAGAATCAAAACTTTCCTAGAATATTTCTTTTATCCATCATAATGAGGGTTCTCACTATTATCCTTGAACACTTCCTTAGTTTTCTCCACATCATGGCTAGTAAAAATAGTAATTTCAGCCTCATCACGTAGGAAAAAATCATTAATGGGGTTAGGGCCATCACTGTCTTCCTTCCCTTCCTTAGTATCCATCCTCTCCCCTTTCGCATACCTCCTCACACTCTTCCTACCAACAAGAGAAGCCCTAGTACCCTCTTATTCCTCATTAATTTCCATTCCCTCACCTTTCTTCAGCTTCTTAAAAATAGGGGAGTCTTTAATAGGAACCACTTCATCATCATCTTCTTCCATTTCTAGCTTGGAGATCTCCTCATTCGACCCTTGCATTTTATGTTTTCCTTTCTCCTCCTTTGACTCAATAGTTGTCTACATGGAATCAAGGGCTTTGTCCCTACACTACTCATAAATAAGATAGATCAACCCCTCATGAAGCAAAATATTCCTAAGGTTTTTCCCGTTCTCCATAATGTTGTAGTTAAGAGAACTGAAGAGAAAAAAGGGGAAAGAGACTAGAATTGTGTGCTTGAAATGATTTTAGAACACAAAGTGGTAGATATGGACTCTAGTGAAGAATCCTTCAATAGTAAAATACTCCATTATAACCATAGCAACCTTCCTCTAGATGGGTTTGATTTGATTAACATAAAAAACACTATGATTACTCTTCACAAGGATATTCCTCTTCTCTTTTGTCTTAGGGAATTTTTTAGCAACCCTATCAAACACCTTCATATCCTTAAAGAAATTCATACCAGTAAGTGGAAGACCAATAATTTTTTCAATAGTATTAACCACGAGATTGATTTTCTTATAAAAAGAGAGACAGTGCCATTCTCCCAACCTTTAACAAAAAGCTTAGTGATATATTTTTCAAATCTATGTAGTCTTTCCAAATAAGGGGTAATCCCTCCTTTTCTGATTTTCTGCCAAACTTTTTCCTCCTTCCATTCATAGGTTGCAGGCTCTTCCCTCTTAAGATCTCCTCCCATATTGACAATGGCATCCAAACACTAAATAGAGAGAAAATTATACTCATCATGTCTAGAAAATGAGAGCCAAATGAAACAAATAACCCACAAAATGTGTAGGAAATAAATCCACTTAATTATTCATCTCTCTGGATGACTACACAAACTATCTTTGTAATCAAGGAAGCTATGTGTCATTTACATCATTACTTAACATCATTCCAACCTTACTATTAGTCTTAACAAACCTCATGAGGTTTAATATATCCTCATTAAGGCCATTTTTCCCTTTCCAAGTAATTATTTTATTTAATTTGACACCGTGATTTGCTAGACCATCAACCACCTTATTAATTTCTTGTTAAGCATGTGATAAATAAAATTTATCAAAGGTTTGTATTATGATTTTAGCATCCTCTATTATATGATCTATCATCCATGATGGTTTTTAGTCCCCTTTGCCACATTTAATAATATTGTTTGAATCACCTTCCAACCACACATTCTTACTATGGAGGTCTCTAGCTAGAGTTAGAGGATGGAGGGATCCCATAGCTTCAACAACATGATTCAATTGAGTACCTAATGGGGAGGCTATGGCAGCAATAAAATTATCATCTTCATCTTTGACAACACCTTCACAACCTGCAGGGCCAAGATTACCTTTAGTAGCCCCATCAAATTTTATCTTCACCCATCCATGAGGAGGTGAAGTCCAAACAAGGCCTTCCATTTTCTCCTCCTTTTCAATTTTCAAGTTGGGTATATTCCATTATTCAAGTGATCTAAGCTCCTCTTATGAAGAGATCATAGATGGGGAGTTCTTGATGGAAAGAAAGAGATTCTCATTCAATCCTTTGAAAAAATTTCTGTGAAATCTAGAGGGGGAGATGATTTATCTTTATAGATTCTATTTTTTCATTCCTTCTAGATATTATAAATGATACAAGGTGATGAAAGAGACCAGAGGGTTTTCATAGCCTTGTGAGAGAGTAGACAACTCCATTGAAGAAAGAAATCCTGTAAAGATCCAAGAAAGGTCCAACAAAGATTCCATCTCTGAAATACTCTTGACCAAACCTCCCAGAAGAAGGAACAATGGAGAAGAAGATAGGAAGAAGATTCTTCTTCATTAAAGCATAGATAGCATCTATTAGGAAGACAAAGCCCTCTTTTTCAAAGATTGTTAGTAGTAAGGACCTTATTTTGGAGGAAAAGCCAGTAAAAGATATTAATATTAGGAATAAGGGATTTCACCCAAGAGAAGGCCTAGAAAGGAAGGTGGTCAATATCATTATGTAAGAGAGAAAGAGTAGAGGAAAAAAAGTGCTTGTCATTGGGGTTGCAAGCCCATATAAGTGTTGGAATTAATAGGTATTGAGAGGGGGGGTTGAATCAATACTTACAAACTTAACACCTTTTTTACTGATTAACCTTAATAGCAATAAAACTAAACTTGTAAATAAACAATGCATGCAATAGTAATCAAAATATAAACATGTAGGTCAACCATACAACCAACATTTACACACAACAACATATTTTTATTGTGGAAGCCATTGGTCAGAGGGAAAAACAACCATGATGGGAATCGTCACCCATCAATCTTCTCACTACAATTATGAAGTTTTCCCTGTTAAAGGCTTACAATGTCTCTTCTGGAGACTCGCCTTGTTAGAAGTGATTAATACCCTATTAGGAGTATTGAAAGACATATTAAAGTCTACCTTGCTAGAGAATTTTTACAACTCTGTCAAGAGTGCACTTGGTTAAGGGATTTAAAAATAAGTCCTACTAAAAACTACCTTGTTAGAGGATTTACAAACTTGTTGTAGCAGCTAAGAAACAACAAGATTAATGATCTGAATAGTATCCCATACTTGCTAAATCAGATCCTTTAAGCTCATACACTACTTGACATTGACCTTCTATGACCACTCCACCGAATCACTTGATCACACCTTTTGATTTGTCTAATATTGTACTATTTTGTTTCTCCAACACACCTTTCATGTCCATCTCATCAAAAGATTAAATAGACCTCATAACTTTTCTTAATAATATGTTTAGGTTCTGATCGTCAACCCTAATCACTATAAAAAAAAACTTTTATTCAACCATAACATGTTTTACTTTCACCACCTTATTTAATTCTTGCATCTTTGTTTTCATTCTCAAGAAAACAAACTTATTTCTTATTCACTCTAAATCCACCTAGGGATCATACATATTCAAGGTTGTAATCCCAATAGGTGTAATGTAATGATTTCTTATTGACCATACTTTACTTCGTGAATGTCTGGATTCACCGCATCTACAAAACTTGTTACCACTCACCGATCTGTCCAAGTTGGCTTGATAAACTGTAAACTTTATTTTTGGCTGGTTGAAACATAACCAAACAAGCTACATGTCCACCATACTAAGTTTCAGTCACAAAATTGTGTTCACCTATTTCCAATACACTTATCCCTTTAACCGCTCTGTACTACTAGTCAATTTCCTTTACTGGTTCTAATATCTGACTTCACTCTATTCACCGATTTGTACTTAGTCAATTTTCCAGTTTACCTATCTTACTCTATGTTTATTGGTTGAATCAACCTACTCACTAGATTGACTAACATCCTATACTTTGCAATATTCTTTGTACTTTGACCTTCAGATATATACTTTGATTCACTATATATCTGATTATTTCATCTGATTAACTATTTACTACTTAAAGTACTAAGCCAAGTGCTCAATTGGTTTACTAATTGATTTCCATCAATGACAACCAACATCAAATATGCACTAAGTGTTCAAACAAACTTCTCCTTACATTATCTACAATGCCAAAATTATCCCCCTTTGCTATTGATGGCAAGACTCAAAATCTCAAATGATATATACTCCCCCTTATGTATATACTGACTCCTCTTTTATATACTATCTCCCTCTTTGAAAATAATTTCAAAGATATATAACCAACTTCTATATACATCAAAATTTTTGTCTCATAATACACTTATAGTTTTGCAAAAATATCCTTGTAGTTTGCTTTTGAAAAATATATAGATTTCTTCCAAGATTCCTTTATTTTCTCCAAAGCTATAATCTGTCCATTTAGTCTAGATGCTAACTCCTCCATACTCTCTAAAATACTCATATCAGGAGTTTCTATGAGTCCTACCTTTTTTATGCTCAACTATAGTATGTCCATAGTGGATGTTAAGAATGATTGTGACTCTAATAGAGTCATTACCTATTTGTCTTCTTCTACTTGTAGTTGTCTTATTTGATAGGTAATCTCTTTGACCTTCAAGCTATACAATGATACTCAACTGGTTGTAGGATCCATAGTAGTTGGTAGATTAATCAGTTCATGTTCTTCTTGTTCTTTCGTGTCCTTAATCTCCTTAGTGAAATGAGAGGTATTTTCTATTTTTGCAAGTAATTGATTGGCTTCTTGCAAGTTCTCCTTTAATTGTTTGACAAGCCCAAACAATTTTAGTTTATCAATGATAATTTTCTAAGGTAATTTATCCAACATTTTCTTTTCCAGTCTTTTCTCAGCCATTTTAATCAACGCCTCCTCTACATCATGATCAAGATCATTGATTTCTTCTACAAGTGTTTCAAGTTGATTAATGATGGGTAAATCATCCTCATAGTCAAGATCATGGACTATTTCAAATGGTATATCTCTGGCCTTCCCCAAAACTTTGGTCTTCTTCTTCTTTTATTTTACATTATCTCTCTCTGCCTTAAGTATAAGTTGCTTAGAATAGTTCCTTATCTCCTTTGGTTTAAGTTTAGTGATATCAATGGTTGGTATCACTACCTCATCTTAAGATTATTCTTCTTCTTCCTCTTCATCGTTAACTCTCTTTCTTTTCTTCTTTTCACTTGACTTCTCACCTCTTTGAGTCTCATATTGAGATACACTAGGTGTATCTAGGTGTTGTGACTCTCCCTTGTCCTTAACTAGATTATGCACTTCAATAGTCATTTGTTCACTCTCCTTCTATTTCCTTTTCCTCAGTGGGATTATCATTATTTTCTTGTGTAATAGGATTAATTTGAGAGGTGGAAGGAGCCTCAATCTATTGTGGATTCACCATACTGGTATTGTCCACCAGTTATGTGTTTTCTTCCTTTTCTTCTATTACCACTAGTGTACTTTCCACATTTGTATCCACATCCATCACATCGGTATCCAAAAGTTAGCATAGATGATAAATTACCAATTCTCAAAGTATCATGAGGGGATGGTTGTTTATTTGTGATGTCCTCAAAGATAAATTCATCTATGGTGTCCTCTATCAAGTCAATCCTTTCAATTTCTTCAATATGACTGGGTATACTTGACATTACATTTCCAATCAATTGATTTAGGGTAAATGTGTCATCCACCTATTGTGTAATCACATATATGTCATGTTGGGGTTCCTTTTGATCAATGTTGAAAATTTTCTTCCATATGTCAATTGCCTCATTCTCCACTTCCTGTGATTTTTTTTACCAAGATTCTAAAAGCTCTACTTCTTAATTTGAATTTATTGATGTTCTCCTTTAGAGCTTCATCAATTTCTAATGTTGAGAGATTAGGAAAATTTATTACAAGAGTTCTTTCTCTGATCTCCTTTTATGTTTACAAAGCATATTTCCATCTTGCATCAACATTCTAATATTGTTCCTTAGGAATATAAGTTTGCAGCTCTAGTGATTCTAATAGTTTCTTATGTTCATTAGTCATAACTTTATACTTGTGCTCACTAATATTTCCAATTCTTCCATGTTCAACTATCCCTTTAGCCACTTCTTCAACAGTGGGTATTATCATATAAGCACTACCCTTCTTGGCTAGTTGAGATATTTCCTTATCAGAATCATTTCTCTTTTCATCTACTATTTTCTTGGTCTTTCTCTTTTTATAAGTTTTAGGGGTAGGTTTCACTGGTACCTGTGCTTCTACTACATCTACAATAGAGGGTAATGATTTATTTGTCATCGATTTTCCTTTATTCTTGGCATATTCCTTAGGAATATTCTATGAATCTCCCTCTACATTGCTACCTTCACTTGTGATAAATTTATGCCCAAGGTCATTGATCATTTTCCTTTTTTTTCTCTCAATTCTAGGTTTCTTTAGTTCTATCTATATCATTGCATATGCTTCTTCATATGTTCCAAACCTAGGTGTTGACTGGTCTAATGGTTTCCTCAAAATTGAATCTACATGTAGTACTAAAATATTCTCATCCACTTCATATACCATAAGTGGTACCCATGAAGTTCTAAGATCTACTGCTTGGATGATACAAGAATTGGTGTCGACCATAAAACACACTATGTCCTTGTATTTTGCAACTATATGTGTTGGGATCCTAAACCTCTTATGCATTCTATCTTGAAAGTATTTGAAGTATCCCCACATGGTATTGTTGAATTTATCTCCTAATTCCTTAATATACTCACTCATTTGATAAATAGTAGTTTTATCAGTTTCCCAAGTTACATGACCTTTACCAGGAAAGAAATTTTGCACATAGAAGAATAAACATACCATGAGTATGCCATACTTTAGTGATTTATTTTTTTCCTTTTGAATTATTTGCATATTTTCAAACAATTTACTTCACACCATATTGACTAGGTCATATTTTATCTCTTCCTTCACAATTTTGTATGTAGCATGAATTGCACCACTCGGTATATTGTTTAATCTTCTAGAATGATACACTTTTTACCCTATTATCATTGATGCAAATCTAACCTCTAGATCTTCAATGTCAACTACCATCATATCTCTATGATCTTATTTTGATTTTGTTAACTGCGATAATTCACTGGTTGCAACTTGCCTTAGTGTGTAGGTTTCCCCATCAGTCACAAATCTTGTGACCATATGGATCATTCCCTTCATGATTTTAACAAGTCCACCCAGCCAAATGAATTGGTCATGGAATCTTCTCAAAATATATCATACCCATTCTATGTTGAACTCCATCAGCATATGCAATAAATGCACTAAACCCTTGGTTTCCAAGTGTTTGAATTTGTCCTTCAGTACTCCACCAACACACATGTTGTATTCCTTCACAATTTGGTCATTTTCCAACTCCTCAATCTTGCAATGGATAAAAGTATCATTGTCTTCTATTAACAAAAATTACAAAGATAGGAAGATAGGGCTCTAGCTTTATCAACCTTGACAACTTTCATTGGATGCAACTTGTACTTTGGTTGCACTGTCTCAGCAATGCCACTAAATTTTGGATTTGCTAAACTGCCATCCATGATGATTAACATGATCACACTTGAAGTTTTCTTGACAAGGTTAAGATCACACCACTCTACTCAACCAACGGCTAGGGTTTCCTCAAATTCTTGATTTGGTCTCAATCTCAACTACTCTAGCTCAGGTTTCACTTAGTAGTTTCTTTGAAGTTCTCTGCTAATCTCTCAAGTAATTTCACAAATTTGAAAAGTGTCAAATGACTTTAATTTTCACAATTATATTGTAACAAAGAGTTCTAACTTCTATAAGATAGTGCAATAAATGCTCTTAACTGGTTAACCTTACTCATTCCCTATACTGATTGATATCTCAACTAACTTATACTTGCAAACTATCATCATTAGTCATATCAATATTTATAGATCATAAACCTATCATCATAACTTCATGAAATCATAATATTGTATTGTAATACATCTCAAAATTATGATAGATGTTATCATGCATAGTCATAAGGGGATCGCTTTACTGATTTTACAATGAAGTGCTCCCCCTAAGAAAGTAGTTTGCTTAGTTTGAATTAGAATTATCTACACTTCCTGATGTTGTGGAGCTCTCTGTCAATTTAGAAGAATTAAGTTCACCTTTCTTAATCCATATTGTCTTCATCTCATTCTTTTCTTCTTCATGATTAATAATCATTTTACCTTTCCTATCCTCATTTTCTTAGTGACCAATTTTGGTACTTACAATATCTTTCTAGATGTCCAATCTTGTGACAATGAAAACATGCCATACATGTTGTCCTCTAGGGTTCAACATTACCTCTAGGGTTTCTTAATTAAAAATTCATATCCATATGTCCATAGTTCCCACAAATAGTACATGTGACATTCGTGATTCCTTCTCTTCTTAGAACACTCACCTATTTGTTAGACAATCTTGGTGATGGTACCCTTGATCTATGATGTTCTACCTTGTGTCCAAATTTGTTGCATGTGTAATAGTATCTGTTGAAAATCCCTACAGATGATCTACTACTAGGTCTTGATCTGTTTTCATGAGATTTGTGACCAAACTTTCTACGGTTATAGCAATAACCATTAAATGAATAATCTTTTCTTATCAGTTTGCTCCTATAGACATTAGTTGTATGTCTAGGCTTTCCACAACTATAGAAAGTAGATTTAGTAGGATTATTACCTTGTGGACTTTTATGCACTTTAGGTTATTGTTGAGATGTCTTGAAATTGGAGTTTGAAGATTCACCTTTGTCAAATGTTCCACCGGTGTATCCTAGACCAGATGTATCTTTAGGGTGCCTTTTATTCTTCAATTGCTCGTAAATTTTTTGCATGCTTTGATTAAACTATTTCAACTTCTCATTGAATTCCTTTTTAATCATAAAATCCTTTTTGATTTTTTCATTTTATTTCCTCAATCTTTCATTTTCAGTTTTCATTTGTATGTTTTCATCATTGATGTCACTTAGTTTTTCATTCAGTGCATGGTTTTCATGTGTCAACCTCTAAAGTATAGCTTCATTTTCTCTAATCAGATCTTCAACATTCTTCTTTTTAGTTTCAGTAGTCCTTTTGGCATCTTCAAAAATTCTCATGCCTTCAAGCACTTCACATATCCTTATGGCTTGACTTTCTTGTTCTCTTTTCATCTTGGTTACTTCTTCTATTAGGATCTTGTTCTTTTCTATTAGATATGCTATTGTTGCTTCCACTTCCTCAAAGTTAGCACTTCCTTTAGATAGTTCATCAATGGTGTCCAGACTTACTCTTAGTTGTTCAGGCAATTCTTTTCTTTTTGATAATGAGGCCCTTAGCCTATTCTTCATCTCTTCAATCATCTCATTGGTTGTCTCCAAATGTTTCTCATACCTATAGCTTTCCATCTACTTGGATCTACTCCCCAAGTTGTCAAATTTTTTCTCTATGGAACCAATGCTTTGATACCAATTGTTGGAAATAATAGGTACTGAGAGGGGGGGGTGAATTAATACTTAAAAACTTAACACCTTTTTACTAATTAACCTTAATAGAAATAAAATTGAGCTTGTAAATAAAAAATGCATGCAACTGTAATCAAAATATAAACATGTAGCTCAACTACACAACTAATATTTACACATAACACCAGATTTGTATCATGCAAACCCTTGGTCAGAGAAAAAAACCATAGTGGGAATTATCACCCATGAATATTCCCATTGCAATTATGAAGTTTTCCCTGTTATAAGCTTACAATGTCTCTTATGGAGACTCACTGTGTTAGAAGTGATTAATACCTTGTTAGGAGTATTGAAAGACCTATTAAAGTCTACCTTTCTAGAGGGTTTTTATAACTCTATCAAGAGTGCACCCAGTTAAGGGATTTAAGAATAAGTCTTGCTAAGAACTAGCTTATTAGAGGATTTAAAAACTTGTTGTAGCAGCTAAGAAACAACAAAATTAATGACTTGCATAGTATCCCATGCTTGCTGAATTAGATCCTTTAAGCTCACACACTACTTTGCATTGACCTTCTATGACCAGTCCACTTAATCCCTTGATCGCACCTTCAAAATTGTCTTATATTATACTATTTTTTTTCTTCAACACACTTTTCATGTCTATCTCATTGAAAGATTAAATAGACCTCATAATTTTCTCAATAAAATTTTTAGGCATTTGATCATCAACCGTAATCACCATCAAAAAAAATTTCTTCAACCATAACACATTTTACTTTCACTGCCGTATTTAATTCTTGCATCTTTGTTTTCATTCTCAAGAAAACAAACTTATTTCTTATTCACTCTAAATCCACCTAGGGATCATACGCATTCAAGGTTTTAATCCAAATAAGTGCAATGTAATGATTCATTATTAACCATACTTTACTTCCTGAATGTTTGAATTCATTGCATCTACAAAAATCGTTACCGCTCACTAATCTGTCCAAGTCAACTTCATAAACTATAAACTATATTTCTGACAAGCTGAAACATAACCAAACTAGCTACCTATCTACCATACTGAGTTATGCTCACAAAATTGTGTTCACCTATTTCCAATACACTTAACCCTTTAACCACTTTTCACTACTAGTCAATTTCCTTTACTGGTTCCAATATCTAACTTCACTCTATTCACCAATTTTTACCTAGTTAATTTTATGGTTTACTTCTCTTACTCTTTTTTTACTAGTTGAATCAACCTACTCATCAGTTTGACTAAAATCATTTACTTTACAATATTCTTTTTACCTTTTTAGCTTATGACATCAAATGACTGCGATTCACTATCTATCTAATTGCTTCATCTGATTAACTATTTGTTGCTCAAAGTACTCAACCAAGTGCTCAACCGGTTGACTACTTGATTGACATCAATGAAAAATAACATCAAATATGAACTAGGTTTTACACCAACTTCTCCTTACATCATCTACAATACCAAAAATAAAGGAATCTATAGTACCTATTCTGATAAACTAAGCTTGAAGAGATATACTAATAGAACCAAGGGTAGGATCAATGACTGCCAGATTTACCCAAGAATGGTTTCTACAATAGTCACTAACATTAGTACCAAAATAACTCTTGAAAATATCTACAAGTGATCGAAAGCTAGAAAATAAACTGAAGGTTTTTATAGAAACCAAAAATCTTTCTAGGATCGTGTTTTTCTACCATCTCCTAGGTTCCACTTTCTACCCTGAGCAACAAAATCTTTAACCTTTTGCATAGTGTTCCAAATGTGGGACCCATTTATGTTGAGGGGATTCATGAAAATGTCTTCAAGGGTATGAGTAGTAAATATATATTTTCTATCCCAAATCATATTCTATTCCTTCACCTTATCATAGAGCCTTCAATTTTGTTTAGCCAACAAAGCCTTATTAATAGTTCTGATTGTCTTGATACCAAACCCTCAAAATTTCTTGGGTTTGAAAACATTATCCCAAGTGAAAAGGGGAAAATTATTTTTCTCTTCAACCCCTGACTAGAGAAACCTCTTTTGAATTCTTTTAATAGTCTCAACAAACTTTGAAGGGATTCTAAGAAGGCTCAGGGCATAGCTAGGTAGATTTTGAAGAGTATCTTTCAATAGTTGAACTTTTCCAACCCGACTCAACAAGGATCCTTTCCATCCAAACATTTTCCTATTAAACCTATCAATAAGGGAATTCCAAAAAGAGTCCAAAGTTTTTTTACCCAACATAAGCCCTAGATAGGATTATGGGAGGTCAACAATATTACAACTCAGAATGATAGATATCTTGCACTATCTTTTAGTCAGAATATTAATGAAGAAAAGGGAGCTTTTGTTCCAATTGACTAGCTGTCTAGCTACCTTACTATAAGTATTCAAAGCCCCTTTCACATTTCTAGCTTTTTGGTTGAAGAGGTGCCCATCATGATGGTTTCATCCATGAACTGTTCATGAGAACAAGTGATGTTATCAAAGGAAGGTTTAACTCCTTGTATTATCCTATCCAAAACCAGTTTATGAATATACCTCCCCAAACTTTCATCCATTATCATGAAAAGGATGGGGGAGATAGGGTCTCCATGTCTTAGCTCCCTAGAAGGTTTGGAAAAATTAGAAGAAGCCTCATTAACAATGACAACAACTGAGGATGTAGAAATGAGCTGCATAATTAGTTGGACCACCCTCTCTCCAAAGCCAAAGGATAAAAGGACCTTACAAAAAAAACACCAGTCCACCCAATCATAGGCTTTAGAAAGATTAAAGTTCATGAGGAAGCCTTGCTTGTTAGATTTTTCAAATGAATGAATATTCTCATGAACCGAGATAATAGAGTCAAGAATTTGTCTCCCAAGAAAAAATCCATTCTATTGAGGAGAAATGATTTAAGGGAGAAAAGAAAATAATCTAGAAGTAAGGACCTTAGTGAAGATCTTATAGAAAGAGTTGCATAGGTTGATAGGTCTGAAGAAATCCATAATGTCAGCTCTTGGTTTCTTAGGGATAAGGACAAGAAACATGGCATTGATTTCCTTAAGAAGATATTTAGAGCCAAAAAGATCCTTGAAAGCATTAGAAACATCCTCTTCCACAATATGCTAGAATCTTTGAAAGAATAACATGGGGAAACAATCTAGACTATGGTATGTATCCCCCTCAAAAGAGAAGACCATGTCTTTAATCTCCTTAAGGGAAGGAATGGATGAAAGCCATGTATTGTGATAATCATCAAGAACTGAGGGGAAAGTAGAGATGAACAATTCTTGATCCAATAAACTTAGCCCCAGATCAAAAGAAATAAAAGTAGAGAAATACATGACCATTTGACTCCTAATTTTATCTTCATTATCAATTCTTCCTATATTAGATTCAATATGAGTAATTTAGTTTGCTTCCATGTGTTTCAAATTTTTCATATGGAAAAATATCATAGTTGTGTCCCCTGCTTGCAACTAGAGGGCATGGGATCTCTACCTCCAGAAGACCTCTTATCTGGTTATGATTTCATGGTTTTTAACTAATACTTCATTCTCCTTGGTGATGAGTTCTATGGAGTAACCTTCCATCCAGATCTGATCCTGAACTTCTTTAAGTTCTAGCTGAGTGATTGACTTTGAAGAAAAGATGTCACCAAAGACTTCTTTGTTCCACCTCCTTACATTGTCTTTAATGATTATGATTTTTTTAGCTACTTTAAATATAACAGTTCCATCATTTTTTGTGTTCCACCACTCTTTAATTCTATCCTCCAAACCTAGATGGGACAACCATATTTTTTCAAATCTAAATGGAAAGTTTCTCTTGCTAGAGAAAGGGTCAACAACAAAACAAATGGGAAAGTGGTCCGATCTAATTCTTGAAATTGAGGTAAGAGAACATAAATATTTATCTAACTAATCATTAGAGATGAGGTCCCTATCCAACTATACTTGAATAAGGGAATTCCCTAGTCTTTACTATTCCAAGTATAGTTGATACCTTACAAGTCAACATCCATGAGGGCATGTTTCTTAATGAACTCCATTAAATCTAGTTTGCCATCTGTTTGAGAATGAGAGCCTCCATATTTTTCATTTTCCTTAAGGGGAGTATTGAAATCTCCCATAATGAGCCAGCTTGATGCCAAGAACAACTTCTTGCATTCCACCAGCCTCTTCCAGTATTTTGCCCTACCAGTCCTACTATTTAGTGCATATATATTAGAGATAACCCAAGAGAATTCATTCCTAATATAGTGAAAACTAACCATCACCAAATTTTCCTTAGTTAACAAAAGATATCCTTTAATATAATTTTGGTTCCAAAAGATAACAGTACCCCATGAAGCCCCTTCAAAGCTACTTCTAGTGACACCATATTTTTAAAATAATTTAATTATTTTCACTTTTTCCTTTATCATCTTCATTTCCTAAATAAGGATAATATATGGTTTGTGATCCCTAACTATGTTTCTCAAAACATCATGCTTGGGTGGGCCATTAAACCCCAAATATTTGAAGAGATGATATTCATTTCTTAGGATGTGAGCATACATCCTAGATGGTCAATTACTTACCATCCATAATATTCTACTTACTTTCTCTTTTCCTTAAATCTTTCACTCATTTCCTTCCCTGATATTTTTTGGTATACCCACATCAACTCTCATCCTTCTTATAAAAAATTCACCTTGAGAAGTAGGCATGGAGTTCAAGTTATCACCCTTTTTTGCAGAATTTTGGCTTTCTCCATTTTTCTTCCCTTTTTTTTGACCACCCCTTATCCATGAATCCCCATCCATTCCATCTAATTGGTTCTTCTATTCCAACATATCATCAGTCCAGATAAGCGCTAGGTTTGGGGTTTTCAGGACATAAGAAAAATCATCCTCTTTGGAGCCACTCTATAAGAAAATATGAGACAATCCTCCCTCCACTATATTACATCCTTGGGCATCCTTAAAAACCTTCTAGGTCTGAGAGCCTGCCTGTTCCTTTTGGGAGTCCTCAACCCTTGAAATAAGGACAGTTTCTATTTCCATGTTATATGATAAGACAACACTTTCATTTATTTCCCCTTCCTCTAATGGGAGGTCTTGAGCATTATCAAAACCCGTAGCACCATCATTTGGAAAAATCATCTATTGGTCTGTAATAGGCCCATTATCAAGTTCTTGATCAATAACTTTAGGAATGCTACTCTCTTTAGAAACTTTCAATATCTAAGGTTCCTCCCCATCATGTGTTAGAGGTTGGTTAATAGAATTTGTATGTTCAACATACTCTCCTCCTACTTTAGGGTTTTTTTCTTTCCATACTTTTTTCAGTTCTCTTTTCTACTCTAGATTATTATCCTTCTTCTCTTTTTGGACTCTCTAAGGGCATTTTTTTGCCCAGTGACCAATATTTTTACATACATAGAAAGAAAATGGTAGAGATTCAAACTCAAGAGGTTGCTAACATTTACCAAGTTTATAAATGATATCTATCATTTGAGGAAGCTCAAAAAGTTGATGAATATTCACATAAATCCTATCATAAACCAATATAGTCCTAGCCGCTATCATCAGTTCAATGAATAGAAGTTCACCAAAAGAACCAGCCAAATCCTTGAAGACATATTTATTCCAATATTTCAATAGAAGACCAAGAGCCCTCATCCAAACTGACACTGAAACAAAAAAGGAATCATGGAGATCCACATTTGGCAACCATTTTTGGAGAGCCAAGGATGACTTTCCAAACATATAAGGACTCCCAAAGGGTGCATCCGAGAGATCCTCCACATTGGAAAACTCAAATGAAAAAAAAAACATTTCAGCATAGCCGCAATAGCAACCTAACCTTTAAGGTTCCATTTTCACTTTATGAAGGCCCAAACCACATCTAAGTTAGACCTCAGCCCCACAAATTTTCCAACTATAGTTAAATCCATAGAAGAAACAAAGTGATCTATCAAAGAATCGAAAACAAATATAACATACTCACCCTTTAAAAGGTCCGATAAGTTATTTCCCTCAGGAAATGCCAATTTACTAGTCGACTTCACCCCAAATAGGGAAGACCACTGGCGATTCCCCATATTAACTCTTGCCTTTCTTTCCTGATCCTTCATGCCTTTTCAAGTATCACTATTAGGGGAACCCCCAATGTCACTTGGGTTAATGGGAGGTCCACCACCCTGTGGGTCAACATTGTATGATTCTCTCTCCATCCATGCCCTATGTTGAATTCTCCCTAGTCTATCCTTTCTATTGTAGAGGTACCATTAGTCCACCAATAGGAAAAGAAGAACCAACTAGAATCCCACCATTGCCATAGTTCCCACTAGTTCTAGTGTTCCCACTTTCAATCCCCATACTTCTTTGACCTTCTTTCCTAGCAACCAAAAAAATTCTCTATATGAATGTTGAATGCACTATAGTTTTAGGCTTTCCCTTTTCCCTAAGTTTCATAATTAATTAGTTTTACATTAATTAATTAGCCAATTTTTAATTTATGGGATTTATTAATTCCCAAAATCCCTTTTATTAATTTGTGGGAATAAATGAGTTTTTAAATTAAAAAATTCCCTCCATTTTCCACAGGGGATTCAATCCCTATTAATTAGCTTCCATCTCCTATTTTGTAGCTTCCATCTCTTACACCTTCCCTTCCCAATATTCACACTAATTGGCCTCTTTCTCTTCCAAACTTGCCTTTCAATTCTATGCATTTCCAAAATTAAACTCTTCCAATTGTCATAATGTCCCATAATATGACATATTTCCAATTGCAACTCTTCAATTATGACATCTTCCCAATTGTTCATCAATTTGCCAATTTAGTGATTTTGGATTCAACTCTATAAATTAAGCTCAAATTTCATTAATTTTCTAACCACTATCTTTTGAATCTTCTCATCATTTTGTCAATTTTCTTTCATTGAATGATAAAGTATTCATGGGAGCTACATCAACCTACTTCGAGAAGCTAGAAATGAAATTGGAGTCCATTTGAGAGATTTTTATTGTGTTTATTTGCATATGTTTTATACTCTTTATCAATTTCTCTAATGTTTGAATATGATTTATTTTATGTGCTTTAGAGGTTCAGTGGTTTCCTTAGCATGCATATTTACTCATTTTACTCTTCTATAATGCTATTAGATAGAATTTTACACCTAACTGGAGATTGATTAGATACCTAAAAAAATAAGGAAGAAGATGAAAGAACTATAATATTTCAAGATAGCACAAAGGAAATTCAACTACGGATGAACTAGAAAAAAGATCCATCATAAAGGAAGAATGTAGGTGAGACCACATACACTCCACAAATATTCTTAATTATATAAATGATAGTGAGGAATGATGAATATGGCTTCAATGTAATCATACAAGGATGATGGAACATGAGGTAATACTTTGGCAAGATTAAGTAATGATGCTTATGGACTTGATTTGAAAGGAAAATGCTCTAAATGAAGGCACAAACCAAAGATAAGAGGTGTGATAAAATAGAACATGTGGCACACAAATATCATAAAGATTGATAGCTTGAGGTAATCATCATGATGAAGCATGTTGGAAAATACACCCATCAGAGTTATGCATGGGTAGTTGTGCCAAGACATTAATGGAATACTCATGTTGTAAAGATATTTTGAACATATATGGGCTAGAGGTGGTGAAAAAATACCATGGGAGGTGTACACATTAGGGAATGTGAAATGATGGATTTCATTGGAAAGTACGCATGAAAAATGGTATATTGGCATTAGTGTCATATCATTTATGGTAAGTTCATGTGGAATGATAGGGTTGTAGAGCCATGACTCTTTAATGGGTGGCCAGAGATGAGTCACCACTTTGGAACCATAACACATAAAACTTGGAGTGATAAATACACCGATATTTCTTGAGACAATAGGGAGAATGGTGTCATTTTTTAGAGAGGTTATAGAAAAGTATCTACTATGGATGCTAATTGTGAAGTATCCACTGGTGCTTTATGTAGTTAAGGAAGTCCTTGAACATGAGTGATTGTGTTCCTACCATAGGAACTATGTCAACACAAACATCACTTTTATGTTTCTAGCCTTTACACTAAGTGGAGGGGTGCTAAAGCCAAAGGAGAAGAACTTGTACTAGAGGCCCTTCAAGAATAAGTATCTTGGAGAAATCCATGTAGTTTTGGACAATGTGGATAGCCAAAACATGATCCATGTGTCGCACAAGTACTACCTAGGAGAAGGGCATGGAGTACAAAGGGAAAATCAAGAAATTACCCCTTATTATCTTAGTTGAACTCATTGAGTCGAAAGCGTAGTTAGGATATGTCGATAGAAACCTATAATTTTTGCATTGATTTTGCTGGTGATCTTCCCCCTGGTAAAGGAATGGTTTTACATCTATAAGAAGAGGGAAGGTTTTTGGGTTCTAAGTGATAGTGATGATTAAAATGAGGGTCTTGAGGTACTAATGTTGCCTAATAATGGTGA
The DNA here is from genome assembly GCA_027943335.1 of Chamaecyparis obtusa. Classification (NCBI taxonomy): domain Eukaryota; kingdom Viridiplantae; phylum Streptophyta; class Pinopsida; order Cupressales; family Cupressaceae; genus Chamaecyparis; species Chamaecyparis obtusa. The sequence goes on from BSBK01001452.1 coordinate 321,538, forward strand.
AAACTAGAGAGAAGATGATATAAGGGATGTGGAGGATATTTTCAATGGACTGACCTATAGGAAATGCAAGGGTGATTGTCTAATGAAGGCTCAGGTGGCACATGAAAAATAGATGAAGAAGGAAGTAAAAACGTGATGACTAGCAATTGACCTAGAGAGTCCCCTATTCATAGAGATATATGGCCCCAGGGGGAAGAAATAGAGGAGTAATAGATAATTCCTATGTGTCTAGGTGTCTATTTAGTGTGTTGTTTGTGGAAAATCATGTGACCAATTTTTTGCAATTTTTGTTTAAATGCAAAGGGATGGGTAGTTTTTTGCTTCAAATAGTTTAATGATATTGTATAAGGGTAAGGGCATGGGAGATGATAGAAACAATTTTGAAAAGTAGGAATGAATAATGTAGTCAAAGAACTATTTTTACATATCCAACCTCTATAAATCCTTTTCTTGACATAATATAAAGGATGATGGCCCAAACTAGCTATTAAATTACCAAAACAAATAAAATGGAAAGTATGACAAGAGCTCTATGAGAGTAGTTGTAAATATTTTTCTGTCATTATTAAAATGGGAGCTAACCCCTTGATAGTGTTTATTTTGTGCTTTTTAGTTTGTGCAAGGATTAATAGTTGTTATATAAGATCAAGATTAAATACAAAGTCTTGATATTACCCATTTACAAAATAATTAGATTACTAATAGTAAGTCATAAGTTTTTACTTTCACTACATTTTTCATTTTCATTCCATGTAGGGTCAATGTTTGATTGTTCTTCATTGGATTATAGTTGACAAGATCCTCCTCATGGTTAACATAAAATCTTGGTCCTTTCTAAAAGTCAAAATATTTTTCCAATGTTTGAGGTGGATTCTTTTTATTATATTTCATTTAAATTTTTGAATAATTTATCATAAATGGTACATTAGCTACCCTTTTGAAAGACTAGTGCCTTCGATACTTTGTATAAACCTTGTTGACCTCCACATTTCCCTTTTTAGTAGCCTCAATAAAATTTATTTTAAAATGTTCATTGTGATTATGACATGCATTAACCGATTATAAACATGTTTTTTTCTTGTAGACTTAGTATGTACATTTATTGTACCCCAGAAGATATTTTCATTTTTAGCATTCCCAATTTCCTACAAAATATCAAAGGATAAGAAAAGGAAACATAAATTATAAGAATAATTTGAGTCCTTCACAAATCCAATGAGAATTTCCTATCATTTGACCCTACCCTCATTCCCCAATGCTCAAGATTTAAACAAAACATTTTCCATGACTCTTTTGCAAACATTCAATCAAAAAAACTATGTTTAATGCTTTTAGGTTTCCTACAAAGAGAATACTGTTTCAAATTGGAAGAGGAAATGGAATAAAGAATCTTTTTATAGAATGAGTAACCACTAAAAAAAATTTGGTTAAAAAATAATATACTAAAGAATTTTAAATAATATAAACTATTGTTTCTCAAAGAAGTTAAGGTTCCAACATTTTGTTTGGATTCTTGGATAAATACTACGAATCAATTAATTATTTGTATATTATTTTGGGTTCAATATTGGGTAATTTAAAGCCTTAATTCCCTTTGATTTTTTTTTAAAATCACTATTACATTCACATAATAAGAAATTTTATTATCTTGTAGCTTCCCTGAGAAATGAGTAAGTTCTCCAATGGGATTGAAGAATATTATACTGACTACTAAGAGAGGCCAAAGTTTTTAATTAATCTATCTTTAATATATCATCAAAATATGTAATATCTCTTAAGTGTCACACTTTAGCAAATCATCCATGCAATGGGTTTACCTATATTAGATGGGCTCCACAATACTGATCTATAAGGGTTTAAACAATTGATATTATGACAAAATAAACTAAGATGGGGGTGTTGGGGGGGGGGGGAGTGAATTAGTTGTTATAAATACCTTATACTTCAAACACTTAAACCCCTAAAAACATTAACTTTGTTTACCCTTAAATTTGATTAAAATAAAAGGAGTGTAAAACATTCTTGCGTGAACAAATTAGAAACACATCCACACAATTTGACATAATATTTTTTTTGTGGAAACCCTATTAGGGGAAAACCCATGGTGGGGTTGATTACCCAAAATAAGAAAATACCTTTTTATAAGTATAAACCTATTACAATAGTGAGTAATGCACTTGCATTTAGGATCACTTCCTAGAGCTCACTTCTCAAATGAAAAGCCTTGAGCTACAACCTTGAGGAAGAGTCATTGTCTTACAATCTAATCATACAATGATCTCAACCTTTTGTGAACTTTGTAAATGACATCTACCTCATTTTGATACAACTCCAATGTAACATAATGCATATCACTATTTAACCTCTTGTTGAGCCTCTTCTCCTCATCTCTCAGACATAATCTTCCTCTTCTATCACCCTCTAGCATTTGTATCCATGATTCACAATAAGATTTTCCCTAATTCATCTCCTTATATCTAGAATTAGGTCTACAAACCCTAATTCATCTTTGTTTAAAATCACCTCGCCAAATCTCTTTCTCAAATTCATCTCTAATAATCAAATTCAACTAATAATAATTAGCAATCACCTATAAATCATAAATCTCTTAGATTTCATGGTTTACCACTTGCGCAACATGATTTACCAACCTAGTCAACCAATAATAGTAATAATAATAATAATCATAATAATATTGATCAAAAAATCCATCAATCTGGTTTGTCCAATCCATGAATATCACCAAATCATCAAGCATCTTCTTCTTCTTCTTCTTCTTAAATAATATCCTTTATGTGATCTAGTGTCATCTTTGTCTTTTTCCCTTCTCTAATTTAGTGATTCTTCAAGCTTAGTTGAGCTGATCTTGAGCTTTTCCTTTAAGTCATGTGCAACCTTAAGCTCTTCTTTCATGGCTTTAACCCATTGGTCATCAATGCTAGTCTTTTCTTTTAATTCTTCATCTTTTCTCTTTTTCTTTGCCTTGTTCTTCTAGTCTTTGACTTCATGCTTATCTTGACCTAACTTGAAGCATTCCCCCTGTTCCCTTTTTTCACCATTATTTTCTCTTTCCAATGGCGCTTCTAGTTTATCCTCCCTAAGCATATGCTTTTCCACATGATTATTTGTGATTTTAATTTCCTCTTTGATAGTCCTTGTCCATTCATTTTCATCTTGATAAATTTATGACATCTCTTCTTCCATTCCTTCATTCCAATAGTAATCTTGACATGATTCTATTGCATTCTCATGCTCTACATGTTACATTAGACATATATGATCCTACACAGATCTTCTTGTTGTTTGAGGTCTTTTATTTTTTTTACTACCGATCTATTATTTTTCTATGGTTTAGCCTGATGCATATTGTTATAATTTGTTTTGACCCAAACCTTGGCTCTTTTTCAATATCTTCATAACTTCTAGTCACTAATACCTTTGAAGCTTGGGCTTGAATTAGTTTTCCTTTTCTTTTATTATCATTGTTAATTTTTCTTTTTGCATCATACTTGATGAGTCCAATCTGTTTCTCTGAATTCTCTTCCACCTTAACATGCTTACTTTCTATTAATTCCTTCCTTTTTATATAAAAGAACCTATATCCTCTTCTTTTGGTAGAATATCCAAGGAAGATACCTTCATTAATTTTTACACCAAATTTTCTTTTCTATACATCTTTTCTTTTGAAACATTTACTACCAAATATTGGAAAGTACTTAATAGTAGGTGCATTACTATACTAGAGTTCATAAGGTGTCTTACCAGTTCCATCTTCGACTTGCACTCGATTGAAGGTATATACTATAGTGCCGACAAATTCTCTCCAAAACATCTATGGTACATCTTTCTCAAGCATCATAGTTCTAGTTGCCTCCAAAATTGGTTGGTTCTTTTGCTTGGTTATATCATCCTTCTATAGATTTATAGATTCAAATAACTATATTTCAATTCCATGCATTTCACAGAAAGCATTAAACTCATCAGAGGTGATTTCTCCATCTCTTTTTATTCTCACTTTCTTCAATTTTATTCCACTCTTATTTTCTAGGAATGTCTTGAGATTTTTGAATATGCTAGGAACCCTTGACTTATCCCTCAAAAATCTCACCCAAATCATCTATAAATAGTCACCTATTAGAAAAATAAAATACTTATCTCCTTGTAGAATTTTAACCTTGGTAGGTCCATACAAGTGTATGTGAGCAAGATCAAACAAGATTTTTGAAATTACTTGTCTAGAGTAAAAAGAGATACTTGATTTCTTACCCAATTGAAAATCCTTATAGAGATTGTTGGTTTCTTAAATTTAGGAAAATATCTAATAGTAGAAATAGAACTTATGGAAACAATATTGTCAAAGTTGTCATGCCACAACCTTTTGTGCCACAACCAAATTTCATCTATTTGTGTTGATGAACAAGTATTCCATCCATTATCTAGGAGAAATACATTATTTCTAGTCTTAAATGCAGTAGAAATATCTCTTCCAAGATTATTCATGATCTTGCACATGTCATTTTTGAAATGTAAACCATAGCCTTTGTTCATTGATTATTTCCATCTATTGAAACAATACATTTTCCTTTAATTTTTCCCCTAGTTTTGTTGCCCCGTTTGACAATTCTACCATCATGCTCTTCATATTTAACAAACTTGCTTTTGTCTCTAGTCATGTGATGAGGGAATCCACTATTTATCATAACTATCTATTTGAGTGACTATGAACTTATCTTCTATATCAGCACAACTTACAATTTTATTATAAGTAACTTCATTAACACTACTACATGCAAAAGTATTGCAAGCAGAAATAACCCTAGTTTTTCTTTTCTTATCATCATTTTGAAAATTGACCTAATATCCTTAACAAAACTTACAGTAGAGGTGTTGATCATATAATTATTAGCTATGGATTTCACCTCTTCTTTACCGGTTCTTCCTTTAATCTCTATGTGGTCCATAAAATTTACTTGAGTTGCTTGTCAAGAGACATTAGTAGTTACCATCATTTCCCTTATTTTCTTCTTTGCACCCCTTTGAATATCCTTCATTGATAGCAATGACAGAGTAGGAAAATGTGGAGCCTACACAATTGGTTTTCTCTATTTTGACAACTACCATGGGCTCATCAATAGTTATCTTAATATTGGAAATGTTAGATCCAATATTAGAGGTTGTAGGTGAGTTCTTTTGTGTTCTCTTAGCAAGGATTGCTTCCAATCTTTTGACCTATCTTTCTTCTTCTTCAAGTTCCTTCATGAATCTTTTAATCTCCTTTCCGTGCTTGGAAAATTTCTTTAAGGATTTTTTTAGTTCCTTTTTTTTGGCTTCCATACTCAATCTCCCTTAATCTATTATAATTCCTTCAAGGGACCAAGGCTCTAATACCACTTGTTGATATTATGGTAGAAATAACTAAGAGGGCCGGGGGGGGGGTGAATTATTTTTCATCAATGCCTTATACTTCAAACTCTTAAAACCCAAAAATCCTAAACTTTGTATACCCTTAAATATGATATGTATTGATGAAGGGTGCTCCCCTTAATACCACAAACATATAAAAGATATAGTGAAACAACAACAATATGCAAGAACAGAAAATTGGCTTCTTATTATCTCCACAAAGTTGGAATTAAAAACTTTCAAAATTACAACATGCAAAGCCACATGGGCATTCCCTTACAATATTCTGTAGGAAAAAGCCTCGAACTATTACCCAGATCTACTACCCAGAACTATTCTGAACTGCCTAAGACAATAATACAACCTTCCTTATATAGGCAATTTTCCACCGCCTGGGAAGGTTCCAGAATTTTAGCCAATAAGGCCGACCAACTTAGAATTATTTTATTTTACATTTTATTACATCATAGTCGGCTCAAGATAACCTTTGAAACCCGAACAGAAATTTTGAAGAAAATTATTTTTCGCCATTTCAGGTGGCCCAACTTTCGAAGACCATAAGTCATCACCAGTTGACCCGATCGGCTATTATAACCCCATTTCAAAAATGCCACGAAGCGCTCTACAGGCTTGACTCGTGCAAGCGCCCGTCACCCAAATTTTTGACCTCATCCGAGGCCTCTAAAGCCTTCAAAACTGAGTTCAAAGTTTCTGTACCCTGCTGCCAATACCAAAAATCTTCAATATCTTCCAATATACACTTGATCTGGCAATGAAACTTTACTGGTAGACTTATATGACCAAAATGAACCTCCAAGAAAGAAATCAGATCATTCTAAGCACATATGAAAATTACCAAGAATAGTAACTTTCCATAAATAGCAGCTCTACACAAAATAACCCTTATTGAATACAAAAATAGAAATATTTTTGGGTGATGCAAGATTGCTCTTACACCCAGGATGCTCTTGCATCATGTATAAAAGGAATGTAAAACATTCATGCATGAGAAAATTAGAAACACATCCACACAATTTGACACAAGATTTTTATCGTGAAAAAATTGTTAGGGGAAAAACCATGGTGGGGATAATTACCCACCATAATCAAATGCCTTGTTAGAAGTATAAACTTATTATAATAGTGGGGAATGCACCTGCAATCAAGCTCACTTCCTAGATCTCACTTCTCAAACAAAAATCCTTGAGCTACAACCCTGAGGAAGACTTATTGTCTTACAATCTAATCACTACAATGATCTCAACCTTTTTTGAGTTGTGTAAATGATATCTACGTCACATTTGATACAAATCCAATGTAGAACAATGCAGATCATTGTTCAACCTCTTATTGTACCTCTTCTCCTTATCTCTTATACAAACTCTTCCTCTACGAGGATGCTCTAGCATTCACATCCGTGATCCGCAACTAGATTTTTCCTAATTCATCTCCTTATATCAATAATTAGGTCTAAAAAACCTAACTTGTCTTTCTATCAAATCACTATGCCAAATCTCTTTCTCAACTTCATCTCTGACCATAAAATCCAAATAATAACATTTAGAAATTATCTAGAGATCATAAATCTCTTCGATTTCATGATTTACCACTTGTGCAACATGATTTACCAACCTAGTCGGCCAAGAACAAGAATAATAATAAAAATATTATTATTGATCGAAAAATCCATCAATCTAGTCTGTCTAATCCATGAATATCACCAACTCATCAAGCACATATGTCAAGAACATCTTGTAGCACCATTAAAAATACTCATCAAATCAAATCCACCACAACCATTGGATTTGTCAGCCCTTTTTCATCTATTGTTCATGAACACTCACTCCAACTTATGAGACAATAGAATTATTCCATGTGCACCTCTGTAGTACTAACCCTTTGAGTTAAGGACACTTGAGTATGTCTTAAGCATACTCGTAAGTGTGATCCTAAAGATTCAATCTTGATTTAGCACACCAAACCCTTTTCTATCTTCTTGTAATACCCCTCTCATAGTTTAATTGGCCAGACTCTTTTAGGCCACTTTTCATGTTTGTATAAATCCTCAAATAGATTTGATGTTATGTATATTATGCTTATGGTTTTACTAACCCCATACTTGTATGTGTATGGTTGGCGTGTATGTTTTATATTTTGTTTGACATGCCTAATGTGGTTGAAGGACAAAGTCGTAGTTACTTGCTTGTGAGATACACACGATCGGCTGATCCCCACCATTACTTGTTTAAATTAATACATGCATGGACATGCTTGTCTTTTATGCAGGTTTGTAGGTACTGGGCATAGACTTCCCTGAATTTCCAGGATGAGCGTGCCCTATCGCAAAATCTCAATGGTAAGAGAGGGGAGATAACATACAAATACAAATCCCAAACCAAGCCATTAATTGTCCTAAATATTGGGCAAGTATTTGTTTCTACCTATCCAAATTCCTCAAGGTGACATGAATTTGTGAGCCCTTCCTTGGTGTTTGTTTGATATAGAGTTAGTCAATTTCTGGATTTTGGGAGTCGAGTGGATTTGTTAGTGTGAATTATTTGATTTAATTAATTAACTTAGGAGTAATTTTGAGATTTGAATATTTATATTTTGTGAATGTGAAATATTAGATATAGAGTATATTTAGTTATTAAGGGTAATTGCATACCTTTGTTAATTAAATGATTAAATTAAAAGATTTAAATTTTGGAATTAAAGGGTTTAATTAATTATTAAATCCTATTATAAATTAAAAGACATAGTTAATTTATTTAATATTTGATTTATTAGTTTGCATAGTTAATTATGTGCTAAAAGTATTTATTATTTAAAATAATTATATTCAATTTAAGTTGCACATTTGGTTTAAGTGAAAATTCAATTATAATTAAAGTTAAAAGTTGAGTTACACTTTTATTTAAAAGTGCATTATTTATTTTTGAGTTATTTTAACATGCAACTAGGTATATATATATATATATATATATATATATATAAGAGAGATAGAGAGAGAGAGAGAGAGAGAGAGTTCTACTTTAGGGTTTACATATTTTAGAAACCCTAGGAGGGATAAGTTTTCTTTATGTATGGTTTTGGGTATTATTTCCATGAGGTCTATCAGGTTTTGGAGGAACTCTGGAAGTATTGGAAGATTTTTGGGAAAGCTAGTTTTGGTGGGCATTGTTTTGTGATTGTTTGAAAGCTTAGATTTTGAAGGTTGGTTTGGATCTTCTTAACTTTAGATTTTTAGGCGTTGGTTGAGGTAGGGTTTGAAACCCTCATTTTTGCAGATTCTTCTTTTAAAAAGATTGTATACTTCATGTTTGAGATTTTTGGGTGAATGATTTGTAATTGGCTTCTGTTTTAATTTTGGGCTTGTTGTTGTGAAAATTGGATTGAATTGATGTTAGATGTATCTGGTATTTTATTTTGGGTGTTTTGAAAACCCTAGAATAAATCTTAGAAAAATTAATATCTTGTTCTCAATATGTTGCAAAAAGATTAAATTAGGAATTGCATGTAAAATCTAAATCATTGGATGTTAGTTTTGTCAAAAAAAACCCTAGTTTCTATTGAAGAAAATAAATTTGTAATTATATGTTTTGCATGTCTAATTGTATGAGGGTTTGATTTAAATCTATTATTTAATTATTATTTTTTAAATAAATATATAAAAATTCTAGAGGGTTGTTGCCTGTCCTAGAATTAATTTTTGGTGTATTTTTTTAAAATAAAAAAATATAAATATAAAATAAAATAAAATAAATTGTTATTTGAGTTGTTTTAAATTTTAAAAAATAAAATAAAATTTATTTGTGGTGGGGACGGGACACCACCCCCATACCCTATGTCAGCTTAGGGAGTCTACTGACGGCTTTCCCCATAGGGGTCACACAACAAGGTAAACCCTACCGACGGTCTCCCTTGGGAATCACATGATAGAGGGGACCCTTGTCAGAGGTTCCCCATGGGAGTCACACAACAATAGATGTCCCTACCGGCGACTCCCATTGGGGGCCACACGACAGCTGGATTCCCTGCCTACAACAACCCCATTCGGGAGGCCGCATGATAAGGGAAAGGGGGGTGTGGGCCAACCCCCCCGGTGTTATTAGTTGGATTTTTTTATTTTATTTAAAAATGCATTTTATTTATTTATGGTTGATTGTAATTTATTTATTATTTAAAATAAATTTATTAATCATTTTAATATGTTGATTATTAAAATAGATAATATTTATTGAATTTTAATGTATATTTAAAATAAGTTATTTCATTTTGCATGTTCTTTTTAATTGATATTAAATAATTAAATATAGTTGAGAATTTCTTGATGAAGTCTAATAGTAAAATATAATTAAGTTTATATTTTCATTAACTAATTTAATGGGTGTATATTTGAGATATATTTGTTTAGTGTAATGGTGATTTTATTGGCATTATTTGATTTAAATAAATTATGTGTGTGGTATGTTATGGGTAATACTCTTTTAGGGAAATATAGGAGTAATTCATTTTATATTTTCTATATGTGATGTATGTGTTTAAATTGGTTGGTTGTAATAGATTGTGAGTAGTCTTTTTTATCTTCTTTTTTTAACCTTATTTCTTAGTGGAGTTTATTTGCATGTTGATTTTCTCTGAGAGTACTTTTGAGATGTTATGGTTATCTGGGAGCCAATGTGTGTATATGAACTTGAATGAGATATATTTGATAATTGGTGATACTTTTCTTTGTGAGCTTAGGGGAGGTTAAATAGGATCATTTTAGGGGAGTGGCTTACAATAGGGGTCTGGGGCCAAAAGAGGCTAGAAATTGGGTATCCTATTGTAAGTTATTTAATAAGTGATAACCTAATAATAAAACTTGGGGATAACATTAAATACAAGATTGATCATTGATGCCTCGCCCATGCCTTGAGTGCTTGTATAGGCTAAGGATGAGAATGGGATGTACCTAGAGAGTGGGTATGATTAGAATTCCTCATCTTCATGGGAGGGTATTATGGTTCTGCATGGGTCATTTTGAGGGTCCAGGGTCCAAAGTGGCCATTCCAGGGTAACTCAAATTGATAAACGCTTGAGGGTTCGGGGTCTAGAGAGACCAGTCCAGGGTAACTCAAGTAGTTTTCCATGTGATGACACTCCCATAGTTTGTAGCCTAAGTCTTCTCCATAGTTTCTCCATTTGCCTCTGGTGGTGTATCTTTGTTGTCTCATTATTATCTAGTGGTTTGTTTTGTATTATTTGGTGTTTGTGTATGTGTTTGATATTATGGTATTTGGTGTTTTGGTTATTTGATATTTATTTATATTTAGTCGATGGTACCTTTGAGTTATAAATCCTTCATGAACTTTTCCTGGTTGTTTGAATTGAGTTTGTTATCCGAGTTGGGTTTGTTGTTATCTCCTCAACACGGTGGGAGTGGACCTTTGGTTCCACGAGGCTGGGTGGTGGTGTTTCTTTTACCATTTGAGATTTTGATGTTCTTGTAGCGGTGCTAGAGGATGCTTGTCCTTGTTACCTTCTTCTTATTCTTCATTAGAGGCTTGTTCATTCCTATCTTTTGATGTTCATCATTATATCTTGTATCAGTGCTTTAGAGTTGCAAATATTGTATTTTATTTTATATTTGATTTTTGTGACATACCCTACGACTTGTGTAGAGGATTTTGTATCATTATGTATACATTATGGTATTGGATGTACTTTTTATTCATATGAGATAATTGTAATTATCCTTAATCTAAATATTTATTTTTTAATACATAATTCTACATCATGGGACCCTTGAGGATTGTTAACTATAATTGAGTTGTGTATATGTACTTGTTTGTATCTCATGGTTGTATTGCTTTCACATTGTTATCATCATTGTTTGTAGACACTTATGAAAAAAATTATTCTGTAAACTTAGTGACATGTATTAGGTTAAATTCTCCTGGGTTCCCTAGCAGAGCATTACACTTCATGTCTATCACTCTATCTACCAATCACCAATTCTGACCTTGCATGATACTCAAATATTTATGTAATCTTTTAAAACTTGGAATGGAAAAAATATTGACCTTCATAAACCATCGCCTACATGTGCAACTTCATATCTTTAATATTCAGACCTCACCAGACCTTTGAACATCCTGTTCTCTTGGTTATCTTACAATATTTTAGTTAACATCCAACAAGTAGATCTTCTAGTCAATTCTTCTAAACCTTCTAACATGTTGAAATCCCTCTAAGTTCTCCCATATGTTGGCATCGATGAAAAAACATCCAACATGCAAATTTCCAACAAAAACACCCTCATTTAGATCCAAAAATTCATATACTTTTTTTTTTATCTATATGTGTGTATAATAGGAAATGGTGAGAAATGATAGGATGTAGATCACTCACCAATGGGGAAGCTATTATACCTTGGAATAAAAAACCCAAGCCTACAAGATAGATCTAGTAAGAACAACCTAGTGAGTAAGGATGCAAACTCAAGATCTATGTCTTATAGGGTTAGACTTGAGTAATTCCAATAGAAATTATAAATGATATGCGAATATGAGATACAAATATGGTCTATGAAATTAAATGAAAGGAATTATAGATAAGGACGTGTGTACTTGAAAATATGAGTAAAAGATTGCTCTTTGAACGTAATTTTTCTAGCTATTGAAATCCCAGATTTTGCTAATTTCTAGATATGGCAACCTAGAATATGATATAGTCTACACTGGAGCTCTCTAATCTAGAAAAGGACATGGTTGAACTAATTCAACCTAGTACTAGACAAGGCCAGCCAAATTCAACCTTTTCCAGAGGCTTTCTGGACTGAAATGTTGTGTGGATCTGGAACAATCTGAATGCCTTATTTCTAGATATGTATATGTATATACAATTTTGTGACCTGCAAATATGAAAAGTGTGTGTGTGGGTGGCTATATGGGGGTTTACCTTAGTCAACCCCCTATTTTGGTGATTACCACCTCCATGGATAGTCATTAGGATATATAAATTTGATGTGCTCATAAATCTAGAGTATATCTAGAATGCTAGTGAGGTAAAATACACTAGTACATTTGGCCTAGTTTTTCTACCAAAATGTTCAACCAAAAAAATAGAAGGTTTTGCTTGGTCGGATTATAGAAGGAAAACTTTTCTTTTTTTTTAATTTATGCCCGTGTTTGTCAAAATATAGACAAATTCCGTGGTGGTCAAAATTTTGACAAATACGGGCATAACTTTAAAAAAAAGGGAATTTCATTTCTCATTTCATCATTCACGGCCGACAAATAAGAAGGGAAGCGCATGCGCGAAGGAGATACCCAACTATTTAATTTAATGGATACCCAATTAGCTGAAGGTTTCTCTTCGGAGACTTTTGCAAAATCTCCTCTACTATAGACGCACAAGTACCTCAACTATTATACTATTTTCCTTTTTAAAAAAAATAAATCTCCCTACTCCTTTATGTTTTCATAAAATAATCATAAATGCCTTGACATTGTCTTTGTAGTACATTCTTCTTTGCTTTGCTATGTATTGAACAAGGGCTTCCTTAAATGTGCTTATTTTTAGGTGTTTAATATAATGAAGGGTTTGAGATCCTGTGTCTATCTGCGGGTTTATGCATAGGATTCCTTATATTGTTGAAAACCCTCAGTGCAAATGAGAGAAATAAGAACACCTAGAAATAAGAACATATATGTTGAAAACTCATATGTTCTCTCAGTGCAAATGATAGAACATATGAGTTTTATGAATTTCTATGTACATAGACCACATATTTAGGTTTTTCTTATAACCTTATTTCTTGATATTTCATAGATACACTTGACATTGTCTTTGTAGTACATTCTTCTTTTCTTTTCTATGTATTGAACAAGGGCTTCCTTAAATGTTCTTATTTTCGGGTGTTTAATATAATGAAGGGTTTGAGATCCTATGTCTATTTGTGAGTTTATGCATAGGATTCCTTATATTGTTGAAAACCCTCAGTGCAAATGAGAGAAATAAGAACACCTGGAAATAAGTACATATATGTTAAAAACTCATATGTTCTCTCAGTGCAAATAAGAAGGGCAGCGCACGCGCGAAGGAGATACCCAACTATTTAATTTACTGGATACCCAATCAGTTGAAGGTTTCTCTTTTGAGACTTTTGCAAAATCTCCTCTTCTATAGATGCACAGGTACCTCAACTATTATACTATTTTCCTTTTTCAACAAAATAAATCTCCCTACTCCTTTATGTTTTCAGAAAATAATCATAAATGCCTTGACATTGTCTTTGTAGTACATTTCTTCTTTGCTTTGCTATGTATTGAACAAGGGCTTCCTTAAATGTTCTTATTTTCAGGTGTTTAATATAATGAAGGGTTTGAGATCCCATGTCTATCTACAGGTTCATGCATAAGATTCCTTATATTGTTGAAAATCCTCAGTGCAAATGAGAGAACATATGAGTTGTATGAATTTCTATGTACATAGACCACGTATTTGAGGTTTTTCTTACTTGATTTCTTGTTATTTCATAGATGCACTTGAACTTTGAAACCTTCTTTCCTTATGCTATCTAGGCCCCTCTTTTTATCTATATTTCTCAAAACCCTAGCTTTGTTAAATTTCTCTCAAGACTACATTGAAGCCCATATCAACATTTGGATTATTTGTAAGACACAAAAATACTTGGCATTTCTGAAAATGAATCTTTTAAAACAATGTGCAAATTTTACTTGAAAACTTTGCATTTTTTTCGGCTTCAATGAGGGTTCCCATTTTGGGGATTCTATTGCTATCTCTGGTTCTTTCTAGGTTTTTGGCATGATCAAACCTTTTAAACACTATCAGTAGATGATTGTACATTAAAAATAAAGCTGAGATACCTTATTTCTAAGGCTTTACTTTTCCCTTTGTTGTTTCAAATTAGTTATTGTTATGTTTTCTTTTATATTGGCACATTCTTTGACATCCAACTCTAAAAATGAATTATGCTCTTAAATACTTTCTTTAATTTGAGCTTTGACTAGTACTATGTACTGCATATTAGTATGATACTATTTTTAATCCATGTATTGGATTTGGCATTTTAGATGTTATGATATCATACCTTAGGAAGAATGTTATTTCTAAATCCTTAATGTATAAGTGTTTGTGCTTGTCTCTTAATTATTTACTGTTAGCTAGCTTATCTGTCACTTAGTTGTAGCATTATTGATATCACCTTGTGATTGTTTATATGAAATACCATTCACCTATATGTCCTTGTGCTATCATTCCCCATAACATATGATACTATTATTGTAGGTAGGTGTTACTTTCTATTATTCATCAACATGATCTACATTATGTGGTCTTCACCATTTAAAAATGTAGTATGATTACATAGCCTTTTGTATCTTATGTAAAATATCTTTGTCTTATCAAAGTTGGTGTAATGTAAATGCTATTCTATTTATGAATAACACTTGTTACCATTGTATCTTGATTTGAGTCTTCAGTGAAGACTACAAATCACCATTTTCCATTTCAAATCATTGTATTAGTATCCCCTCAAAACATGGGTATGACTCCTTTTGTTATAGGAACACCTTGAAGAATCTTTATCTCTGTGATTTGAATGTTATTACTTCAATGCTCCAACTTGACCACAGGCAGGGAGTATGCTAGCAAAGGTTGAGGAGTATGGCTTTACATCCACAAGTAGCATTTGCTTAAAAGTTTCTAATGCCTTTTCAACAAACCCATTTTGAGCATATCCTCCAATCATGGTAGTCCATGAGACGACATCTCTTTGAGGCAATCTGTCAAATAATTTATGTGCCTTGTCTATGTTTCCACATTTAACATACATGTCTACTAAGGCACTGACAACTAAAACATTTGATAAAAATCTCCCCTTCATTATGCTTTGATAGATATCAATGCCTTTTTCCAAAGCTCCCATTTTGTCACAGGCTGGAAGGATGCTTGCAAAGGTTGTGGAATTTGGCTTTACACCTAGCAATTGCATTTGTTTAAAATTTTCCAGAGCCTTTTCCACAAATCCATTTAGTTCATAGCCTGCAATCATTGTAGTCCATGAGACCACATTTCTTTGAGGCATTTTGTCAAATAGTTGACGTCCCTTGTCTATCCTTCCACATTTTGCATACATGTCTACCAGGGAGCTTGCAACTATAACATCTGACAAATATCCCTCTTCCATTATCTTTTGATGAATGTCCATACCATGTTCCAAAGCTCTCATTTTGACACAGACTGGAAGGTTGCTGGCAAGGGTTGTGGCATTTGGCTTTACACTTGCCAACTGCATTTGTTTGAAAGCTTCTAAAGCATTTTCAACATATCCATTTTGTGCATATCCTCCAATCATTGCAGTAAATGAAACCACATTTCTTTGAGTTATTTTGTCAAATAGTTTACGTGCCTTGGCCATGCTTCCACATTTTGCATACATGTCTCCTAGGGCACTTGAAACTACAACATCTGACAAAACTCCCCCTTCCATTATCCTTTGATGGATGTCCATACCCTATTCCAAGGCTCCCATTTTGGCACACACTAGAAGTATGATGACAAAGGTTATGGAATTTGGCTTTACATCTACCAATTGCATTTGCTTAAAAGTTTTAAAAGCCTTTTCAACAAATCCAGTTTGAATATATCCTGCAATCATGGAGTTCCATGAGACCTCATTTCTTTGAGGCATTTTGTGAAATAGTTCACATACCTTGTCTATGCTTCCACTTTTGGCGTACATGTCCACCAGGGTAGTTGCAACCACAACATTTGGAGAAAATCCTCTATCCTTCATGCTGGCATATGTGAACTGATTGGGTTTGAAACCTGTTTGTTGCATTTGGTGAAATAGTGCGACTGTCTCGTGAGGATACCCATGTCTTTGGTATGCAGAAATAGTCATATTCCATGAGATGTTGTCTCATTCTTCGATTTGGTCAAACACTTTAAGTGCATCTACTAGGCTTCCGCACCTATCATACATGTTTATAAGCTTATTCTGAAACCTTGTAGAAAATGTAAATTGCCTAACTGTGCTTAATCAGCTCACCTAGGGCATCATTGCAAACATAGAAAATGAGCTTCCCAGGGCCCCTCCTTCTCCAAAAATATAGTACATGGAGTCTCCTCACCCATTCCAAGAGCTCGTACAAAACTGACAGTGGAATGATGAGCTAAGACTCCATTTGTTCAACCTACCTGGTTCAGACCAGCGACATGGTACTTAACAAAAGAATCAACAAAACTAGTTGGAATGCTTCAAAACTCAAAATAAACACAACACAAAATCACAAAACAACTTGTACTAACTTGTCCAATAGACACTGCGAGCTATCTAATCCATTAATCAAATGAAAACAAAGAAACATAACAAGACCTCCACTATAAACCTCTACACATCCTAGGACCTATCTAGTCCTATTATTCCACTAGTCGTGTGGCTAGAACCACTACAAGCCAAAACTTAATTAGAAGCCCCTAGGTCACTAATGAGCCTTACCTAGGTGCTCCCACACCATTAATGTCCCTAGAAGCATATTCATTTGATCATCTCTCCTGAGGGTTGACTCGAACTTGTCACCAAAGCATATTAGTTAAAGATCTATTGGGATCAAGATGATAATACTAAAAGTTGATATTTATGACCTTGACATTACTTCCATTGTTCTATGACTGATGTTTCCTCTTTAAGGCTCATTATTATTTACAAAAATCTAATTTTCTTTAAGAGAAAATTGACATTCTTTATGTTCATTATTTTAATCATTGTTCACTACATAGTTTCTCATATTCTTGATGTCATCAATACATTGTTGATCTTCATTGGGTATGGTAATCACTATTTTTAAAATTTAAAATCTCTTTAAGGTATCTTCTTTGGCATGCATCTTTGATATTACTGTTTTGATCTTTTGCTTCCTATCCTTTTTTACTTCTTCACATTCCATCTCACTATCATTCCAATTCAAATTTTCATTGTATATTGTCTTCTCACTGCATTTCTTTTTGTCACCAAATTTTCATGATAGAGATGTACTATCCTCTTCTTCTCAAATTGCGTCTATCTATGTCATACAATAATAGTATTTTGATCTCCATAATAACATTGAGATCTCTCTTTTATCTTCTCTTTATCACTAGTTTACTATTTTGCATCTTTGATCTTACTGTATTTTGATGCACATCATTGTTTTAAGCCTTTCGCAGTGCCACTTCTATGAAAATATTAGATATCATTGTCCTTTGTTCTATTATTGCTTATCCTTACCAAATCCATGTTGGTCATCCTTGTAGGTAGATCTCCTTCCTCTCCTTTAGTCATGGTTCTTTATCTACTTGGCTAATGAATCAACTCAGGACTACACCTTAAAGGATGCTTCAACACTAAGGGCTTAACTAAGGATCCAAGAAAGTAGCTTCACAAGACCACTAAAAACCTTCCACAAAACCTTCCACAAGACCTTTCCCTAGGCTCTAATACCACTTGATGTAGAGGTAAGGGTGGTGGTTGGTGATGAACAAGAAAATTTTATAAATTTCATAGGTTTAGGCACTATATTCTACCAAATCCTTAAGTGCTTTAAAGGCTTGACTTACCAAAACTCTCCCCAAGAATCCTAAGTGATATTTTTGGTATTATAGACTTTCATTTACTTAGATTCAAGGATTTTTTAGGTTCTAAGTCAATCTCATAATCCCACTCTTCAAAATATTTCCAAACTATCCTAGAGGCCTAATGCACTAGTCTAGTAGCCCTCCAGTAGAACTCAAACTCAAATAACTTAAACCTTCCTCAAAACACTTAGCAGAGTAATTACATTATTAGACACCCTTTTTCAAGTATGAAAACATATCCAAACCTTTCATATGGTTACTTTGGATCAATACCCCTGTCTACTACTGATGCCCTATTTGAGTGCATGAAACTGGCTAGATTAACAAAGGAAGTATAAGCTAGAATTATCCTAATGACTCCAACTCCTAGAAAATGTTTTTTTATGCTCTCAAATTATCAAATACAAAAGGAATTAGCCTCAAGGTTCCTGCAACATCAAAAAACCCAAAATGGTGACCCCAAACCCTTATTCCTAGGGCTTCCTCAATGTCACATCTCTACACACTTCCTGACATAAAAGATAGTTGTTTCACAAATAATGGAACAATATAAGTCAATTCAAATAATAATATATATCCCTTATTCAGGCCGAATAGCTATTATTGTACTGTACCCTCTATTTTCATCAAGAAATTTGCACTGTTTTGAGATGATCATCTAATAACTACACCACTCCTGCATTTCGTAAGTTAATTAAATATCATACATGTTAGACATATAAATCCCATGAAGTCTGGGCCCTTAGAGTTCATGGGATGGCCATATCTTAATAAAAACTCAAGACTGTTGCAAGGAAAACTATAAATTCAGGCTGTAAGTTAACAACAAGCATGTAAACCCTCAAAAAAGGGTATGGTCTATGTAAATAGAGATTGAAAATAGATAATAGAAACCTCCTATTACATCCCTAAATCTTCCTCAATGAAATCATATGAATTTAATGCAAGATCAATACAAATATTGCAGGAAAATATATCTATTTTTTGTTATTTCTCTGTTCAGTCGTACACTCCAGGTCTCTGCCCGTACAATAGACTTCTTTATCTAATATAGAACTTCCAATAACCATATCAACCAACTTTGGTCATTGAGTTGAATGGTTAAGATGTAAAACAAAACAAAATACTATTTCCCTCTAAACACCATGTAATCATTACTTTTTAAAATTTTGAATTTTTAAACCATAAAAATGGCTTTATTGAATAGTTAACCCTTTCTTATTGATTCCTAATGATTTGGACTTATCCCATGACCCATCCTAGACTATTGAAACATAATTTAGGCTTGGAAATTATTGGTCGATTACAAACAAGAGTTTAGTCCTTTGAGGACATTATAAATTTATCAAAGTATTGCATTACTTTAGGGTCATTATAGGTTCTAGGATCTTCCAATTGATCTTCTGACCCTGATTGTGCATTCCCTTCCTTTGGTCTTCACTAGTTGTATTCATTCCATGAGTGAATGCCTTCATGCCTTGCTTGATGAACCTTGGTCTCCCTGCACCATACTCCCCACCTCCAAGAAAACTCTTGTCCCAAGAGTTGTGTTCAGTGATCCTCCTTACTATCCTTTGATCAATCTGAAACTTAGGGATAAAAATATCCCCTAATGTAGCCATCCATATTACACCCTGCCAACCTGCATTCACACACAAATTATTAGAAGAAAAATGTCCATGGTTGGACTGTCTTTGAGGATGACAGTGTTGTCTTGGTATTGCCTGTACTTGTGACTCCTTGTGTGAGCCCTGTGGAACCTTCCCACTAGTATACATTAGAGCCACTCTTTCAAGTAGCCATTAGAGCCATTTCATATGCATAGGTAATGAACATGAATATTTTCATAAGCACTACTGGGAGCTTACCATGCAACACATGTACTATTGTGAAATATCATCACAAGTCCATTTGTTGCAGGGTTGAGCTCCTAGTAATGCTTGGTCGACAAATCTGCATGTTTGTTACCTGTGCATATACCATCTCTGATCGACTCTTATATGCACATGTACTATTGTGAACATGCAAATTTTCTATAGTCGTAATGATTTTTCTTATTTCTTGTCTTTTGTCCCTTTTTTATTTCCTATGTTTGTGCTTGGTGACAACATTTTGAGCATTGTTGACATACTTAAATGGAATACACAATACCAAATGATGAATGCTTAATTGTTGTAATGGAAAAGCATTAGAATCATCCATTTCTAAAATTTGATTTGGTATGATAAATGTCCCTTTTTTATTTCCTATGTCTGTGCTTCGTGACAGGATTTTGTCACCTTCTTTTGATGGTATATTTCATTCACTCTATGTGGAATACTATTTTGTTGACTATTTTATTTCAGCTTGATATTTCTTTCATTTTCATATACACAGAGACTACACATGCTGATAAAAAAATGAGCTATTTGATTTAGGTTTACTTTTCATTATTGTAAATGGTTAATATTTCTGATGGTACTCCTTGGTGTACTCCATATAAAAATAATCATATAAAAATAATAAATGTAGTAACTATGGTGCAGTGCATTATTGATATAGGCTCGATGACTCTTGTCAATGTGCCAAACTATCAATGTGGTGGTGGGTAGTGTGTGTTGAAGACTTCACAGACACAAAACAACCTTGGATGACAATTTTGGTGCTGCCCAAATAGAAAAAAGGTTGCTAATGTGTATATATTTAATGTTTCTAATGTAAATACTATTCATTATATTATAAGAACTAATGTAGATTGGGCATCATAGGGAAATAATGGATGCAGATACTTTAGTTGGATTGAGGATAACTCATCTACATCTATCCGCCCATCTCCACTTATCCGTGATGAAGGATTTGAGTGCAAAATGTGTCAGGCTAGGGCAAATGCCGAAATTATATTTTTACAATGCCTTCTCTGTATTTTAATCACATATCTTTGTTGCGACCATATGTGGAGATGAGCTCATGAATTAGTTAGTTTAGTATTTTCATATTGTAACTAATATTTTAATATGGATATGGTGTCATAACTTCTCTTTGCCTCAAGTGCGCATATATATGGTTTACATCTTTTTTCTTGGTTATTCTATTTGTTCCTTGATACATCAATTAGACCACACCCACTCCACTTCACATGGATGTCTTTGAAATAGACTCCTAACTCTAATAAACCAATTGTAACTACTAACTAACCTTATAAAACAACAACAGCTAAGAACGATCGCTTGCCAACATCTGCTGAATACAAGGTCCTTGAGAGATCAATCAATCAGGATGAGTGGAGGAGGATGATGAGATGGGAGAAGTGGAGTTGAATCCTGATGAAAAGGAAGCTCTGGCTATAATTAGGAAGAAGAAGAAGATGCTTATCATCGAACACAGATTGAAGAAGAGTACTATAGAGAGTAGACCTACCGTACCAAGGAAGTTTGACAAGAACAAGGAATATGGCTTAAATAGAATGGGAAGACATCTTTCTAGCTTGGGCTTGGATCCTTCATCAATTAGCTTGATAATAAATGAAGTAGATGAGAGCTAAGCAATTAGCTTCCCAAGAAAAATATCGTAAATGAACTATGTGTACCCCAATTCCCATGCCTTCTGTGTGTACCTAAATGATATATTTGAAACAACAAGGGTAAATTTAGCCTTACCCTTGTTGTTTCAAATATATCATTTGGGTACGCACAGAGGGCACATGAATTGGGGTACACATAGTTCATTTATGGGATTTTTCTTAGGAAGCTAATTACTCATATGTAATCTACATTATTATGAAGCTAATTGCCAAAGGATCCAGGCCCAGGCTAGAAAGATGTCTTCCCAAACACATAAAAAACATGCACATAAACATGACAGCTAAGAAACATAAATGTAGATTTCACAATGGCTAAGAAACATAATTGTAGGCATCATGGTCACAATTTTTTGGAGACAACGTAATTGAGTTGTATACCCAAGCGATGGAGAGCAACTTCTGCACCTTTGATTCCAAGTTGACACTATGGGATCCAAAGACCATAGATAAGGAATAAATTTAGAGAGTGGAGGAGGGCCATAATGACCAAAATAATATAGGATGAACCTCAAGTTAAATGAGGCAACTACAAACATTTTAATAGATTTTTATTATTAAATAATGAAATTTGCATATACTAGTGTTCTAAGCCCCCTCATTACATGATTTATTATTGTAAGCCCCCTCTAACTTACGCATCTAGAAAATGAAACTACAACCTATTGGGATTGAGATAAACCTTATTAAACAACACCAGTTAAGAAGGATCACTTGCCAACATCTGTTGAATATATTTGTTGCTCATGAATACAAGGTCCTCCAACAGATGTATTCAATAGATGTTGGCAAGCGATCCTTCTTAGTTGTTGTTTTATAAGGTTTGTATCAATCCCAAGAGGTTGTAGTTTCATTTTCTAGATGTGTAAGTCAGAGGGGGCTTACAATAATAAATCATGTAATGAGGGTTCTTAGAACACTAGTATATGCAAATTTCATTATTTAATAATAAAAATCTATTAAAATGTTTGTAGTTGCTAGCTCATTTAACTTGAGGTTTGTCCTATATTATTTTTTCATTATGGCCCTCCTCCGTTCTCTAAATTTATTCCTTATCTACGGTCTTTGGATCCCACAGTGTCAACTTGGAATCAGAGGTGCAGAAGTTGCTCTCCATCATTTGGTTATACAACTCAATTACGTTGTCTCCAAAAAATTGTGACCATGATGCCTACAATTAGGTTTCTTAGCTGTTATGTCCCAGGACCCCTTATGACCCTTTATGACCATTTACGATCCCTAAGAATACATCTTAGAGGTCTTAAAATGTCGTAAAGGGTCATAAGAGGCTCTTAGGAGGGGCCAAATGAGCTTCCACCTTCACGTGGTTGGCCCTATTAAGTAGAGAATGTTATACTCTTCTCGAAACAAAGAGAAGCTCAATAATTTAAAGTCTTAGTCCATGGACAAATTAAATTGGACTTACTATCCAAACTGGTACATTGATGAGAATCAATGATGGGATGAAGTTTTTAGATTTTGAGAAGATGTATATGCAGTGGAGGCCAGAAGGGATTTTTGTGGAGATTTTATAGATGTGGAAATTTTCTAGAGTGGCTATATACATTTGAGGGTTTCCAGATTGAGTACCAGTGCATAGATGATGATTCAGTAACCTACGTCTATAAAACCTTCACAAATATGCCCTCTTAACAATTATGTGCATATTGACTGGGTATACAACTCAATTATTGGTTATTGAAAGGAAATTGTGCACTCGAGTATTTTAAACTAATCCATTATGGATTTTTTGCACATGGTATCAAGGGTGATAATTTTTTTGTTACAATGGAAAATATTATTTAATGGGAATCAGTTCATTTAAGAGGGAGAATTCTTTATTTTATGGATCCAATCTTAATGAAAAAGAATATGCTATATTAGTATTTGTGTTTAGACTTAATATTGTTGTGACTTAATTTCTCAATCTAGTTCAAATCATATCATATTAAACTATGCTATTAAGCCTTTGGTGTCATTGTGATCTTTGGATATATGAAAAGTCCTATGTCAAGAAAGTGATTTATCTTTATCTTAGTTTCTGTAGTATTGAAAAAAATGAGTGGGTTGGACATTAGTGGTGGATCTATTCTCTCTTATCATTCTTCATAGTCCCTTTGGTAGTTATTCTTTCTTGTAACTCGCCTTAATCGGTGTGCATATATTTGAGAGCAATCTTTTCCATGGTTTTTCCCTTTATAAGTTGTTCCACATAAATCTAGTATTTCTTGTGTTCATGTTTGCTATTATTTTGAGGAAAGAAGATGTACAGGTGGAAATAAATTGGGAGATTGGTTTTAGATATAATCTTTAAGTATTATTTTTGGCATAGCTATAGATTGCTTAGTCATCTCCTATGAATGTCATTGAAATATGGTGAGGCTTATTCTTTCTTTTGTTTAGAGTCAGGAAAATCTTTAGAAGTGGAAAGTTTTATTGAAAGATTAATGACCTCGAGAAAGAACATGCTTGTGTGAAATAAGATAGAAAATGTGTGACTGTTTGTAAACAATAGTGACATAATATTGTTGTGCTTAATTTGATAATATTTTTTTAATAAAAATTTAAATTTTCTGTCACTTTTTTGATGTAAAACGAATAGACATATCGACGAGAGTGCTATATACTCAATGTTTATTTTGACAATTTCTAGTTGCAATTTCAACAATTTCTAGTTGCAATTTTGACGACAGTCGATGACTCTTCCGACCAATGTTGGTCGCATAGATAAATGGTATAGCTGATAATTCTTCCAGCTTGAAGTGATTATTTTGACGTCGTTGCTGTCAATAATTCAACCACTGCTGATGTCGCAATTTCAATGGCAGTTTGATGTGTCATATTATCGATGAAAAAACTTTGACAACCATTATGGTCCAGTGTTCGACCAATTGGCATCTAAAAATTGACTAAACCTCATCGAAAAACAAGCTAAAATTTACTAGTGATACATAGACCTAACCCTATAAGCAATGTATGATTGAGTGCATGTAAATGAAAGAATGTAAATATAAAGTATCAATGCATAGATCTGAAAATAACAAGGAAATTATACTAATCCCCCCAAGGGAAAAAGTACGTCTAGCCATCCCCACAATCTATTTGAAACTCCATGATGATGTAGAATCTGATGTCTTGAATTCTTGATTTGAAGTTGTAAATGCTTGAATGAAGTCTTCAATAGCTAACCCTTTCTTCAATGTATTTTATAAAACTAGGGATTCCACCTTGCAATTTATTTTTGTAATAAAATTGAGGTTTTCACCTTGCACTTGATTTCATTATGCCAAAATGAAGCAATTAGGTTGCTTTTATAGTGATTTTAGGGGTCAAAATTAAATAGGTGACCACGGATTTTGAAATCTTTCAAATCCATTAGGATGGGCCTAGGTCCTAAATTGGGTATAAAAAGGTCCAATTAGGTCTACCTTGTTCTTGAGGAATTTGATTAATCCTAGGAAATGGCTTACTATTAATCCGATGGTTTAAGATTTAAAATGGTAGTTGATTTTGATGATGGAATTGAAATTGAGGCCAAAAGAGGGTGACATAAGGCTTAGGAGAGAGAATGAATTTTGTGATTGGAGGAAAATAGAGAAGGATGCATATAAATTATATCCTACCTCAATTTTACACATTTTATAGAGAGAAGAGGACTTAAATTTGAATTAGGAATGCATTAAGTGCAATTATGAAGTATTAAAATACAAATGTATAATGTAAATAAACTAAGGTAGGTGCTAAAAAAATGTTAAATTATAGATCACACAAGTGCTTACAATTTCGGAGAGTATATTTAGCCCCCAATTTAGTGGTACATGACACTACGTGCATATGCAAGCTAAAGTACAAAGAAAACTAGTGAATGAAAAAGGATATATCAAATCCCCTAGTCCATGGTTCCTCCAAGAAACTATTAGTACCACAACTTGCAAAATCACGTGTTAGTGAAAATACAAATCAACTAGCGCTTACTAAGTAAGATGATAAAGCTTGTGGGTAACTATATTCCCCTCTTATTTTTTCTTGTTATTAGGAAGGTGAAACATGGAATCATGTATACCATGATGAATTGTGAACATGAATTGTTGACAAATACTCATCAAAATCATTAGAGATGAACTCAAAACATTTCAAAAATCATTTGAAAAACAAGGAATTTGAAACACAATTACAACACCTATAGCAGTGTCTTGGATCTTCCTAACTCCAGTTTTGATCAAATGAGCATAGAGAGGTATAAAGGAAGGAGAATATTAATTAAAGTTAGTGAAAAATTCAAAAAGTAACTAACCTTAAAAGCGAGTATAAGTTGGATATTACATTTTTGAAAAGTTTATTTGTGACATTACCTTTATTTTCTCTTGTGAAGAAGGA